>JAPEIX020026732.1:0-12259 GCA_026122405.2 Zoanthus sansibaricus
GAGTAATTTATGTTGTTTTTTAAAACTATTTTATTCGGCCCACAATTTTGCATTTAGTTGAACATGTAAATTCAATAAGCCCCCACCCCCCATCCCCCTCTTTCTTTTAATTAATTAAATCAGGGGCCGGGGCTAAATAGAGAATATACGGCATATGCGACAGTGGATAACGTTGAAGGCGCGCTCTCGTTGGCTAGTCATAATCTGAATATCCTTTGCTATTTACCCCCGGGGATAATTGAATAGTTCGGATAATCAAATAATCCGGTTGTCTGGATAATCGAATAATCCGGATAATCTAAAAGTCCAGATAATCGATTAGTCCGGATAATCGAATAGTCTGGATAACTGAATTGTCCAGATAATTGCATAGTCTGGATAATGGAATAGTCTGGATAATGGAATAGTCCGGATAATCGAATAGTCCAGATAATCAAATAGTCCAGATAATCGAGGTTCGACTGTAAATATATTGAGTTTTGTCAAAGCGTTACCATAGTTCTCGCTACTCAGGAATTCCTGGAAAACTCCTGCAATTTTGTGGAAAAACTTTCATCAGTTCAAACTCTGCAGAAGCATCTGACTCGTCATTGTACTTTCTGTATTTATGTTAACTCAGTTGTGCAATATTCAGCCAATCTAGTTGATCAAGCGTTAAAATTCTGAGATGTCTCTCTTGAGATAGACAGAAACTAGTTAAGTTAACTTCATTTTGTTTACTGGTCAAAATGGGTAGTGGAATTAAAAAACCTACCAGCCAAAATTGAATTTCTACTAGGTTCTGGCTAGTTTCGAGGGTGGAAGCGGAATCATTTGAGCTATGACATTCATGATTCCTAGTCGAGAACAATATTAGCACAATATATTAGAACAAATATTTAGCACAATATTTCATAATTCATATTTTAAAAAATTTATTATATGATTCATGATTCATTTTCTGCCGTTCGTGATTCATGATTCCTAACATATTATCGAACATAAAATTCAGTGATTTATGATTTCTTCCCATTTTTCAGCCGTTTTTCATGATTCAAAATTTTGCTTTCATCTGAGGCCAGTTAGCTAGCGTTAGTGTTGAGCCCTAAAATGTTTGTTCCTTGAAACTCCCTTAAGAGGCTTTATCCGAGCCACTTTACAAGATAACCTTACTGCAGCACATTTTTCTCTTCTGGCACCACATAATTTCGTTTTGCTGACTAGAATCAGTGAATTTCTGAGCGCCTTACTGGAAAGTTACTTGTTGACCTTCAAATGTTAGATAGCTGGTATTGATGAAATCCTTGCTGACAAACTGGAGTTAGTTATTTTATCGTCCTTTGCTGGCTATGTGAATCGGATAGATTGATCTCAGAAAGAGTTAAATATTAACTTAAGTTAATAATTACCTCTTTTCTATGTTTTTGGTTACTTAGAAGTCATTTCTATTAATTAGCCGGTTGGGTCCTCTTGCTACATGAAGAGAAGAGTAGACTAGGCCATGTTTATGATTTCACGTTCAATTCTAGATCTGATCTAATTACTCATAATTACTCAATTACATCTCGTTGTTACATTTTGCTGTTTTCTCTATCTAGGCTTGCAGCTGCAGGAGCATCAATCGGTGCAGCAGCCATTCCCAGTGCTGGACTGGTTACCACGGTGATTGTGTTACAAGCAGTTGGACTACCCCTTAATGACATTGGCCTCATTGTCTCTGTTGATTGGTTCATGTAAGTTTTTTGCTTGTTTTTACATGTTCTGTATTGTATCATATTTTGATATTTTTGTGTCAGTAATGGTCGGGGTTAAAGGAATCCTGAGAGAGACCGTCGTTAATGGTTTGAACCCAGTTTGAACCCAGATGTATTTGCGCAGAGAAAACAAAACAAAACGGAATTGAATTCCTCTTCTATTATTTATAAAAAATTGTGTTCCTCTCACTATGAATGTTCCATTTTTTGCTGGTTGCTCAAAGAAAATAATGACGCTAATGATTCTTAATGTTGTGTAAGTTGCTTTACATTGGCATTTTAGTAAGAGAAAGTCGCCAGACCCTGAAAAGCCTTGAAAACTTTAAGAGCTTCTAAATATGCATGCACCTGCTTTAACTAGTAGAACTAGTCATTATTGGTTACTTTTATTCACTGTAGAATTTACTTCCGTTAGATTTTAGTTTCCGGTGTCGGAAAGTAGACTAGGTACTAATCTACAGTTTTTGCATGCCGGGAAGAAAAATATGGAGAATACTTCCACATGCTTTAATGTAATTGTAAAGTTTTGTGTTTGGAAAAGCCACAGATACTTGAATCGCTAATAGGATTAAGCGCATTAAAGTCTGTTGTCAATATATGGAGTCACTGGTGTTAATCAAGATCGTCGACATCTGTAAGATAGATTCAGATTTTACTTTCACTGCAACCGTGTATATAAGGCAAAGAGCACTAGAACGCGTACTATTTATAATTAGTTTTTTTCCACTTGTTATGAACAAAGGAATTTTGTTATTGTTAATAAATCTTTATCCGTTAGACTTAACTCAGTTTTTCTCAGTGACCTCTGATAATCATCAGTAATCCTGATAATCATAGTAATGTAATCATAATATAATCATAGTAATTATAATATCTGATAATCATAGTAATGTAATCATAATATAATCATAGTAATTATAATATCTGATAATCATCAGTAATCCTCATCGATTAGATGAGCAGTGATACGATTGGATCAATGACTTTCTGTTGTTTCTCTTGTTACTCTCACAACAACCATTCCAATCAATGCTCAGGTTTCTCCACTCGCAAAAAATGCTAAGCCTGCACATAGCATCAGTACAGCATTTTTAGCTTTTCTACGATAACTCTAAAGCATGCAACACCATGACAAGACACGAATTGAGAAAGTACCAAAAGCATTATTTTCTGATTGCTTGTGATTTTGTGTTACAGTGACCGTTGTCGCACTGCTACTAACATCATGGGAGACGCGTTTGGTAGTGGAATTGTGGGCCATCTGTCGCGTAATGAGCTAGATTACCACTATGGCAACGAGCTGGAACCAATGAACACAAAGTTGGCAGATGCTGAAAATAACAGTCTTGTAAATGAGAACAATGATACAAAAGTTTAACCATTCGCATTTGGCTTTCTTTATAGTGCATTCAAAATTTCAGTGGCCTAAACACTGGCTGTGCTGTTGGTTTTGTTCAAAGAGAATCGAAGAATAGAAACGTTTGTATGAATCTGCTTGACGTTCGCCTAAATCATTTGTTCAAATATGGTAACACGTAACGACTCTAATATCTGTTGTAATTAACAATTAGACCTCGAGGACGAATTGACTATTCAAACTCGTAGTCCATGAGGTCGAGAGGTCGAATTGTTTTAGTATAAACCTACTAATAGGTCAAAAAAGGATGTACAAATTAAGTTATCGATAAAATCCTCTGATATTATAGCAAAACGGCGCTCATTGCTTTTTTGATCCGCCATCTTTTCTCTATCACAAATAGACCTCTTGTAGTCCTTGTAGAGCAGCCAATCAGAATGCAGGATGCGTGCTAGACCGTTAGTAGGTTTATACTAATCAGTTTTGTTTGTTGTTTCTTACGATTGTCAAAAGAAAAACTGTCCTCTAAACATTCACGAGCCCGTTGCTGATATCCACTGACAAAAGCAGCAGCTTTTCAACCAACGGATGTGACATCAAATAACGGATGTGTAATTACATGTTATGTTTGCGCATGCTCGACACAATCTCAAACCGAGCCATGAAGTTTTTTTTTCTTTTCTTTGAAGAACAATAATTAGATACACTTTGCCAAGTAATGCAATTTTTACGTAAAAACATTATACTTTGAATTCAATCTTGCTTAGTTGAACAAATTATCTTTGAAACTTTTTCATGTTCCGTATTTTTTTAAGAAGTGGCTATATGCCCGGCAGCCGGTCACAATTTTGAAAAACCTATTTGCCCGGCTGCCAGAAAAAATACCAAAATCCTGACAGCTGTATACATGACAATCCCCGTAAACGAAACAGTAACCCCCGTTCATTCCGTGGAAAACAACGTCGTCAAATCAAGTTGTGTACGCACTAAACAACACACGTGATTCACAGAATTTCCAGAATGCGGTATGTCCGGAAGCTTAAATTAGTTTTTTAAAGAAGACTCACAGGTCAGTTTTCTTACTTTCGTCTCATGGATTTGGTTGTAGTATCAAGTTGATCACTGAAATAACTACTCCGTATTTTTCTAAAAATTATTTTTCAAACGACAAGTCGTTTTTGTTTTGTTTTGCTCAGTAAAAACACCCTAAGTCTTTGAAAGTAAAGCCCTTAGTTATAGAAATAAGTTTCAAAAAACCTTCAGCCATTATTATAGGTTCCAAGATTATTCCGTATAACTACAATGTTCTTTAAATTAATACTTACTAATGAATACCAAGTAAATGGAAAATTTCAGAATCAACAATACCAGCATTGTTAAACAAAATCCTTTCCCTTCAAAGATTATTGATTAGGTGCTCAATCGTTACCTCAGCTATGAATTACCAAAATGCGAATGACTCTCTAGGGGTGGCAGAGTGAACGACAATGTTGTAACTGCTTGTTATATGTTACCGTTCATCGGCTTTTCTCTGACGTAGCGCCTAAAGAAAAATTAGATCACATTCAAAAAATGACTGCATGCAGTAATACTAATAGTATTAGTTGTATAGTTTAAATAATTTATATTCAAAATTGTGACCGGCTACTGGGCATATAGTTTTTATTCAAAATTGTGACCTGCTGCCGGGCGGGCATGTATTTTTTTCAAAATTGTGACCCGCTGCAGAGTATATAGTTTTTATTCAAAATTGTGACTCGCTGCAGGGCATATAGTTTTTCAAAATCGTGGCTGGCTTCCGGGCATGTAGCCACTTCCTAATATAAACATGTTTTTTCAATAAACACTCTATAGCTAGTAGTAAGTATATTCCAGTATGTTGCCATTTGCGTTTGAAATAGAAAACAAAACGAATAAAGTCGAGGTACGTGTGCGCCTTGGAATTGTTATTCATCCGTCCGTTTAAGTTAACATGTATTATCATATAAATATTAAATGTAAAGGCCCGTTTAAAAGATCAAACATGCCGGTCAAACATTATCTAACATTGCTGGGTGTCGTTGGATGCTCGAGTGTTCAAACGAATCCAACACTATCCAACAGTTGTATGTCGGTACCAGGTCCATGAATTTTTTAACAAGATTGCGTATTTTTGATCACACGAGCGTAAACATTGGACGATGTTGGATGAAAAGTTTCAACAAAGTCAAACTTCATCCAACATCGTCCAACATGTTTGATCGTGCTGTTGAAACGGGTCAAACATGTTGCGTTCAACAATGTTTGACCAACATGTTTGATCCTTTTAAACGGGCCTTTATATCTGTGTTTTCATTTAGTTATGCGCGCTCTAATTGGTTTTGAATTTGTTTTTCACGCGCGAGCTTGTTGCTTTTTGTTGTGTGCTGTGAAGACTGGTTTTTACGGCCTTAGATGGAACAAACAATTCTAACTAGTCTTAATTCTATATTGCTGAGGAACCAATTCTCGGATAAGGAGTTGTAAATTTTGAGGCCTTCCAATCATTAGCTCGGTCATTTCGTTCCGAGAAGACGCGAAAGTCTAACCGTTTTCAGATGTTAGAGCTAGCAAAGGCAGCACTTTCTCCTCAATTATTTTAAGGCCCTGAGTGCTGGTCCGGCAAGAAATCGAACCCGAGCCTCCCGCACGATAGACTGGCACCTTACCAATTAGGCTAACCAGGTGGCGGTCAAGTTAACAGTTTTCATTCCTGCCGGAACTGAGCTATGTTAGGAGATAGTTGTACAGTTCTTAGGTGACTTTGACCACCATGATACCGAAACGTAACATGGTTCATACTCTTCTGATATTTTCAAATTGCTTGACCTTCCATGACTTTTTCGGTGATCTTTTATAATTTTTCACGACTATCACTGTTCAAATGTTTGTTTTAATACAATAAACGATTCCTCAATTTGCTATTTTCCTGACATTGTCTTTGCCAAGTGAAGCGAACTTTAAAATGCGAACTACTTAGAACTCCAACGTCTCTTTCAGTAGTTACATTAGTAGTTACAGTTCATGGGAGAACTGGTCACATGGCAAATCTGGGTCTTAATTTCAGGCTAACCTGCCTGTATTGTGGTTAAGATTAACCTTTCTCCTTCGTGAAAAAGAAAGATTCGTAATAACATGACAAAAGATGCAAGTGTATACGACCTTTTGTGATCATGTTTTTTTTTAATAATTAAGTTTACATTATACCCATTTTCCATGATTTTCCATGACCGTAAATGTAATGGAAATTCCGTGACTTAAATACGAAACAGTGCTGTAGCAAAATGTGTCATAAACTGAATTTAAACGTTTTGCTATCTATCTATCTATCTATCAATCTATCGATGTCGAAAACCTGTAAGCCCGCGTTGCTTATCGGTCTGCGGTCCCACTTCCCTTTGGTCAAACCAATATGGCGAATTTTGTGTCGGGGTATTAATGGATACTTTTCTTTGCCCAATGAATGTGTATAGTTCATGTTTGTTATTGGTAGCTGGTACACTTGCTGTTGGCTTTGAACCCGGAAGTAACACGGTGAGTAACACGACGATATGTACAGTACTTAGATCAAGAAGCGAAATTCTTGTCAGAATGTAGTACAGACTAAGTTGTTGCATCCGTTGTTTCGTGTGACCCTTTTTAGCTCTTAGCCGAAGTGGATCATAAATGATTGTCATGTGTTTGCCATATATACTATTTTGATTAATTAACTTTTACCATACAGTTTAAAATTTCTTGAAAACATGAGTTGATTTTACACTAAGAAGCCCGAGTAAACGCCTCTAGGCGTCTATTTCGTTCTTTAAAAGAAAATTTCGACGTTTATTTACATCATTTTCAACCATAAGTTTCACAGAGATGTGTTAGAATGTGTTTTTTTTTTGCGTTTGATGTAAGTAAAGTTTGAGATATTCCTTTGGCTTTAAAAAACTATTAAAAATTTCAATATTTAACCGAATCATATTTTAATTTTAGAAATTTTCATCTTCGCTCTTGTATTCTTATTCATTGGTTACTTTGGTGATGTTCATTGTCTGTTGCCGAGGATTGGGTACATTTTGTGTCTTAAGAGAATGAATATCCTATACAATAAACCCGGGGGGACTCCCTTGAAAAATGGGTAGGGGGGCTCGACGAACGGTTTTTCCAATAACCCTAAAAGGTATGACCATAATTAATCATGTTTTTATTACAAACAATTTTTTTATACTACAATCCAATGCTTTATTATTTTAGTTTTTGTTTTCTCAAAACAACAAATCTGACCCTAAAAGGTAGCTAGAATGCGAGTTAGTACCCTAAAGGTACGCCGGGGTCGTATTTCAGACCCTAAAAGGTCCGTTAAGCATCCCTGCCCACTTTGCAAGGGACAATAAATGAGCCCGCTGACATTTAACTTGGAAAAAGCATTACAATATTCAAAGGAAAAGGAGTTGAAATGAACGGAATACACTAATTTTAAAACTCTCAATTTATCATTGACTTTCTTGTCTTGCGCTTTCTTGACAAATTCAGATATTGCACTACTTCATCAATGCAAACAAGCAAATAGGCCGTTGCATGAGAGGAACTTTAAATTTACTGAGTTTCCTTAAGTCCAATGACCCGAATGAATGAAGCATTGCCCATAAGGTCGGGCCGAACTTTAATTGCTGAGCGCAAACACTTAAACTGTACAGTTTTTTAAAGCCTCGTCGGAGATTTTTAAGATGAATCACTGAACCCAACCTTGTCCACCCAAGTAGCGCCGAATCGTAAAAGAAACCTCAACAAAACTCAAAGAAGTTTGCAGTTTTCATAAGCCACATCCGCGATATTTACAATAAACTGAATAATATGGTATGGTCAACAAAGCACCTCTGACGCACCACCTAACAAATCTTAAAACCTAAATGAATGTCACAGCTTTCCTATGTCTCATCCGGGATATCTGCGATGACTCGGATGAAGAGAGTATCGTCCACAAGATATCGCCGGCTTGTTGTCAGCTCATCGTGACTTATAAAGTCATCAAAACCAACTATTATGGCCCTTTCATACGGCAGAGGTCTCTCGATACCTTTTTGTCGAACATCATCACGTTTAAAATCGTTCACTCGGCGAGTGCGCACTAAGTCTTTTCGATTTTCTCTATCCGGGCTTTGGTCAAGTAACATGAAGGTATACTTGGGTTTGATTGGCCATTTGAGAACTGGATCATATTCACCGCAACTGACGCATGCGTAAAGCGATAATGATCGGCCCTCTTCCTTGCCGCGTCCATTGATGTAGATCCAGGCGACCATTTTGTAGCCAAACGCAGATGAATAAAAAGGCTCGCTAGTGGTTGGGTCGTCACCTCGACGCGACTGCACGCGTTGAATGCGCCGAGTTACGTTTGTTATTCGCCATACCTGTTCACCGTAGCCGTTTAAGCCTGGATAGCGAATTAAATCGTTTCGAACCGAATTCTTATCATCACCTTGTACGTTACATGCACTGTTTTGGAGTTCAGCGAATTTGTATTTCATATCTTTCTCAAACTTTCCTTGGTGCTTTTTCTGTTCTTTATTGATTTCATACAGTTTATTGATTGTTTTCTCCAGAGCATCATTTGCTGAAGTTTGATCCTCAACAACTGCTTTCAGCTTGGTGACAGATTCTGTCAGTTGACAAATGGCGTCCTCTTGTTTTTTCAACCGATCTCTCATTAGCTCCATCTCTGTTCGCTGTTCTTGTATGACGTCACATGCAAGTCTTAGATGATCTTCAAGACTTTCATCTAAATGATCCTCCATGCTTTCTTTCGAGTCCTAAAACAAACAATTTGTGGTCAGTAGTAGAAATTTATCATTTAGCAAGCAACCGGTATCCATTTTCGTGCGCTCTGATTGGCTCCCATAACTCGCGATATCCAAGACTATTAGTTGATTTTGAGGCTGAAGTCAAAATGACGGGAAGCGCGCGTACTAAAAATAGAAAAAAAAGTTTGTTATAATGTTTCTTTAAAAAACCAAATATTTGTCATCTTCGGTATTTTTCTTCTTAAGTTTTACTTTAATTTTGCCTCATCAGTTATAATCAACACCACCAACATCATTATCATTACGACCACAATTATCATCATCACAACCAGTATTATTATGATCACCTGATCACCACCGCCATCATCTGATTATACTCACACCATCATCAGTACCACCATCAACAACATCACTACCATCATCACCACTACCATCATCATCGTCATCAATTACTACTATTGTTATCATCATCATTAAAATTATCATGATTACCATTTTCATTACTATTACCATTAGCAATACTATTGCCGTTACCACTACCATTATCATTACCATTACCAATACCATTACCGTTACCACTACCATTATCATTACCAATACCATTACCGATACCACTACCATTATCATCATTACCAATACCATTGCCGTTACCATTACTATTATCATTAACATTACCAATACCATTACCGTTACCACTACCATTATCATTATCATTACCAATACCATTACCGTTACCACTACCATTATCATTATCATTACCAATACCATTACCGCTACCATTACTATTATCATTATCATTACCAATACCATTACCGCTACCATTACTATTATCATTATCATTACCAATACCATTGCCATTGTCATTACCATTACCATTATCATTACCAATACCATTACCGTTACCACTACCATTATCATTATCATTACCAATACCATTACCGTTACCATTACTATTATCATTAACATTACCAATACCATTACCGTTACCATTACTATTATCACTATCATTACCATTACCATTACCGCTACCATTACTATTATTATTATTATTATCATTACCAATACCATTGCCATTGTCATTACCATTACCATTACTGTTATCGTTACCACTACCATTATCATTATCATTACTATAACCAATACCATTGTCATTATTATTACCATTGTCATTACCATTACCATTACTATTATCATTAACATTATTATTATTATTATTAATAATATTTATTATTATTATTACAAAATAAACTCAAAATTGTAAATACTACACTTCGCCACTAGTTTCTTATCGAATACACTCTTTTTTTAGAAGAACACGTTTATAAAAACAATAAGGCTCAAAGTGGCCAAAAATTAAGAATAATTTAAGGACAAGCTCAGACTGAGGCTGAAAAAGTGAAAATGTTTCTAGTTGAAACTTTACTGAAACTGCAAACCGCTCACAGAAAAACAGTAAGAACAAATTAAGAACAAATTGAGGCGGAAGCAGTCAAAAAATTAAGAGCGATGAGCCTCGGCAAAATTTACTGGTTCGTGAAAAAAAAAAAGCGTGTATTTTCAAATCAAGCAAGTTTGTTTGAACCAAACATTTTCCTGCTTTTATGCTCAAACCGTTGGCTGAGTCAAAATCCAATAACCCGCAAGTCGCGTTTTTTTCTATTTTATTACTTTGCCGGATTATTTTAAAAGACCACTGGAAATCGAGCCTTCTTACTTTTGGAAAATATTATTTTTATCAAGATATTTATAAGGCAATACAAGTTAAGCGATATGCCCGTTTATATAGAATATGACAAAAATTTATAATACGTACTTTAAACGTCTTGACGAGCAAAGTTTTCACAGCGCTACATATACATATATGAAAATTGAAATATACAAAAAATTGTACCAAAAATGGAATGGAAACTAAAAATAAAATATGAACTGAGCTAAGGTTGGAAAACGTTTATGTGGAAATATCTGTTTCAGTAATTCGATTGCCTTGTTTGTGATGTACTTTGTCTCAGAATTGAGAGTAAATTCAGTTAAGGTCGGCAAAGCCGATATCAGGAGAATATTTCTCGTAAGGTTGGGTAAAGAAATTTAATTTAACTTTCCAATGAAATTGTTAGTACTTAGTCTTATAGCAACTCTTCCGTTTCAGTAACAGTAAAATAGCTTTGTCTCATATCTACGACAACTTGATGTATTTTCAGAAAACATCATTAAAGAAAAAACAAATTCTCCCAACCAAAACTCAGTCGCACGAGCTACATGACCAGGATGATATTGCTAACTAGCATTTAAAATTTATACAAAGTAACAATATCAATCACTCAGAAGCCAAGCAGATACCAAACACGCTACACACTTATTATGCCGTGTGATCACGGGCATATGATGACTCCCTTTGTTAAGGCGTTTTGTCGATTTTGCAAGTGGATAGCATAACGATTACCACTAACCCAACCTGACTTCTTGCCATTTCCTTATCTTTAAAAAATGCCTTTATGCAATTTAACTTTTTAGTCTATAAATTTTAAGGGTTACACTCTTTTTTTATATAAGAACATCTTATTTTTGGGCTGAGGCTGAATGTTCTTAAACATTTTAGAGATTTTAGCTCCCTCAAATGTTCTGAAAATGTTTCTAAAATATAACAACGAGAGGAATGGAAAAAGTTAATGTTTCCTACGAAAAGAGCGATAGATAGAAAATGAATCCTGTAAATTGCTATAGTAAACTTCCATGTATTTTACTGTAGTTGCAAAGAATGTTGCGCTGTAGACTATTTGCCGATTCCATGATCTTGTGCTGTAACAGAACAAAGTTGTCGCGGCCATTCCTCAGCCTCGGGTGTGTTCTTAGCATGTTTTGAAATTTTGGCCGATTTTCAGTCTGTATGATGTTCTTATAAAAAGTTCTTATATATATATATAAAAAAAGAGGATGCTTATTTTTATGTTTACGGTCGCTTAGGCCGGGGTTCAACGTCGATCTTAGCATGCGTTGAACGAAATTTAACCTTTCTGCACATGCCAAAGTCGACGTTTGTCCCAATTACGACCGACTGATAGAGTTTCTAATCGACTTGCAGTGTCGGTTAGAACGGCATAAGATCCACTGTGGGTCAAACGTCGAACTTATCATGCGTCGAACTAAATTCATAAATTATGATAAAGTGAGATAATGTATGTTTTACTGAATTCTTGTCGACTGAATAATTCCGGTCGACTGAATTACGACCATTAGTTCGACTCAAGAGTCGAACGTAATTAATTTTGGTCGACCAAAAGTGTAATTTCGTTCGACGCATGCTAAGATCAACGTTTAACCCGGGCCTAACAACCAAAATAATAGGGTTGGTCGGTCATTAAAAAAAAAGA
>JAPEIX020026794.1:0-12254 GCA_026122405.2 Zoanthus sansibaricus
CCAACTTTACAACTGCTGTAATTGGTTTGTTTTATGATGCGAACATTTGGAAGCAAAATATGCAGATTCCTGACTTGTTTTGATAAAATTACTTCATGATAAAAATACGGAAAAGTAATAAGCGTCCTCCCTGTTTATTAGACGCCTAAGAGTTCTTATTCTAAAAAGAGAACAAATTTACCTGGTAAGATCTTCTGCTCTTCTCTTCTCTCGCTCTTCCCTTTCCCGTTTCCTCCTCTCTGCACTCAGCCGAGCCAGTCTCCTGCGTTCGCTTGCCTCTCTCTTTGCCTTAACTTCGATTCTGAATTTCTTCAGTTGTTCCTCTAAGTACTGGAGATGGTCCTGGCCTTTTGGTATATTTTTTCGGAACTCGACAAAATCTTTCCACAGGTTGAACAGCACTCGGAAAACGGATGTCTGAAACACCAATATTTGATACACAATGAGCACATTGAAAGGTCAACTGTCACGTGGTAGCTGTCAATTTTTGTTTAGATCTTTTGTTTTGACCATAAAGTGACTTTTGTGTTCTGGTTATTGTTTGCAGTTGATATAGTAAAACAATTCCTTCAGTTTTGCCTCTTTATGCTACCGTTGTTGTAGGAGTAAGTTGGTCCTCTGTGCTGGCCGAAGTTTAGCCACGACGGCTTGCGGAGGCCAAAGCAGAAGCCAGTTAAATCAATAACGAAATTAAAGGAAAGAAGTTGAAAGAAGCTCAACTCAGAAAGTGACATTAAAAGATGACTCTTTGTTTACTTCTTGTTCCTCATTGTCATAGCAACAACTTGTAAGCGAGCGAAGTAGCCAGTTTTATTGAATGTTTAAAGTAATCATAATCGGCACTTGATACTTGAAAAACATCATGCAGTTTCTTATAAAGGGATTAAAATTATCTGGATTTTGTAAGTGCTTTGAGAACTAGTTTTCCCTGATAACATGAATTTAAAACCCTACAGATGTCAAATGACATATTGCTAAACTCCGAAACGTCGGTTGCTTTGGGTAATTTTTATTTTAAACCCACTGTCGAAGTTCGTTTTGATAAAAATGCTATATTCCCTAATATTTCTCATGGTAAACATCATCATCGTAATCATTAATCACCAGTTCTTACATTCAAACGTTAATCATCATTTTGTCATTATCAACCATCATCATCAATTATCATTATTAAATGATATGGATAACAAGATTTCAGTACGTATTTGATAAAAATCGTATTCATCAATCATTTATTTTATAACCATCATCATCAATCCCCTTTGGTCATTAACCTTCATTATCCATCATCATTAAGTATCATTTTTAATCATTATAATCACCTTCAATCATTACTTATCTTCATCATCATCATAATAATTATCATAATTAAGATTTGTGATTTGTCTGTAAAGTCTGGTCTACCGTCTACACAAGCAAGTTTGATGAGACAGCTTTAATGTGACAATTTTTATTTGCTCGTGTAGATGAACAAAATTGACCAATTATTGCAGTTTAGTTCTTATGTGGCAAATAAAATTGTCACATAGAGAAGATTAACTGTCCGTGTTTACGAGACAACACATTATAAAAATGGCGATTTGTTGACGTCATCCATATATCCCGGTCTCCAATATTTTGTTTTCAAATAAAAATTGCTCGACGTGTACACGGGGTTACACTAGCAAATAACAATTGTCAAATAAAGTTTGTCATATAAACATAGATCGTGCAGACTGAACAACCTCACCTGCGCTTCTCTGAAAACATACGGGTGAATGGTTGGATTCTTCACCATTAGTCGCTCCACTAGTTTGTCTCCCATCTCAATAGGAATATCAATTGGAAGTTCTTGTGAAAAGGACGAATTTAGAAAACATTCCACGATTGCTTGAGCCTTCTTTTTGATCAATGATTCCTGTGCATGTGCGTGACACAAATCCTAAAAATACAAGAAAAACGCTATGTTAAACTGCGATCAAACCAAAATTGGGAAGAAACTAGGTAAAAGAAGTTTAAAAAATGGATTGACAGTTCAAATGTGATGTACATTAGTTGCGGTTGCTAATTTAACTACTTATCTAATTTCCATGAATATGATATCAAAAAGACAAACGGTAAAATGCTTTAAATAACTATCTAATTGAACTAAAAATTAATCAAATAAACTAAAAGTCAGGGAATAAATGTTGTTTTCATGTGTTTTACCTGAACATTGAGTTCGGGTTTTAGGTTTATTATGTAAAACGCTTCTTTAAGTTTTAGGAGTGTAGGAGATTTAGCAGTATCTAATATTTTAAAACAATTAGGAGAATATTTTTGTGAGCAGGTTTGAGATTGTTTAAGATGTTTAAAGATATGTGAATTTTTATCCGTTGAGATGTGCTCTTCAATCCTTGTTGAAAAGTGGCGAGTAGACTCACCAATATAACATGAAAATGGCATAAGATATGCCGAAACATGTTGAGAATAAAAATATTTTTCGTATATTTGAAAGTTTTAAAAATTTAAATATTGGCAAAGCTAAGGATCGATCTGGTCACCTTGTGGCTAAAAGGGAGAGATCTTACCAATTGCACTAAGCACACCCACCCATTGTCCAACAAAAAGAGGGTTTTCATTAGTAGCTGGGACCCGGGTTAGGGTACCCATTTACTTTGATCAATGTACCCGTGTGCTTAAGGTGAAAGATGCTTTCGGAGATCAAAGATATAAGCAGACAGCCAACTTTGTTTTAATTGTATTCGTTGAGAAAACAGGCTCCCCAAGAAGCTAAAAGATACTGAAACAAACTGCAAATTTTATTTAGAAATTTCGTGAGAAAACACCCCCACCCCGCCCACACACACAATATATAACCCCCTCAAGTATGTAGCTTCAGGCCTCCTGGCTAGCAAACAAGTGCTCACCTACTCTAGTTAAGATGCCTTTGTACTTCAAAAGTTAATGAAAACTCTGAAGAAAAGTGTATTTAAAGTGTTGTGGTTGTTTTGAGAATTATAACACATTTGCTTTTACTTACCTTTTGGTTATACCGTTAGAGTTAAACTATGACCAGTTATACTGCACTGTAGTTAAACTATGACCAGTTATACTGCACTGTAGTTAAACTATGACCAGTTATACTGCACTGTAGTTTAACTATGACCAGTTATACTGCACTGCAGTTAAACTATGACCAGTTATACTGCACTGTAGTTTAACTATGACCAGTTATACTGCACTGTAGTTTAACTATGACCAGTTATACTGCACTGTAGTTAAACTATGACCAGTTGTACTGCACTGTAGTTTAACTATGACCAGTTATACTGCACGGTAGTTAAACTATGACCAGTTGTACTGCACTGTAATTAAACTATGACCAGTTACACTGCACTGTAATTAAACTATGACCAGTTGTACTGCACTGTAGTTTAACTATGACCAGTTATACTGCACTGTAGTTAAACTATGACCAGTTATACTGCAATGAGTACTGTGGTCAAACTATTATTTACACCATATAAAGGGCCAGTTCACATTCTAGGTTTATACCAAAATTTTACGTATTTTCAATAAAAAGTAATATTGTGAAAATTCTTTTACATAGGTAGCCATGGTGGAAATACAGTTGGAGAAGGAGGTTCCTCAAACTTTATTGATCGCGTTTAGCATCATAACAACTTTTCTAATTTCAGTTCATGTTTTTGCTCTTATGATTTCGGTGTGTATTCTCCCAAACATTGAGGGTGTCTCCAACATGCCTGAAAAGGTTGCTCGCACAATCAAAGATTCGCCACATGAGAAACTACATACCTTTATTGAGATGGCATGGATATTCTCAACTGGACTTGGAACTCTGTTATTCCTAGCAGAGATAGCCATTCTGGCCTGGGTAAAATTCTGGACTTACAGTAAGGCTGCTGCTATTGCTGCATCTGTTGTGTTGGTACCTGTTTGTATCATCTTTGTGTTGTTTGCAGTACATTTTTACCGTTCCTTAGTAGAGCACAAGTGTGATTTGTCTGCTGAAAGAGTGGAGGAATTGCAACAGATAGCGATTCAGTTACAGACTCCTGCAAACAGTTCTCAGAATCCAAGTCCTGTTCCAATACTCAAGGTTAGCACAACATGATGACATCATCTGTGTCTTAAAAGGAACTTGCCAAAACTTATTATAGAAAGTCAGTTAAAGGGATCCTCCACTGTCCAACAGTGTTAGTCTAAAATATTAGTTTCCTTACCTTGGGTTTATAACAGTACTTTACATTTATTATTATTTATTTAGTACAGTTAGTAAATTAAATGAACACGAGTATTGGGGGTACAAGCGGAGTATTTCAAAAGCAATATTCAATATTCAAACTTCCAATACTTAATATTAAAACTTCTAAACTTAATATTCAAACTTCAAAATTCGATATTCAAACTTTCGTTTACCTTGTAAAGTCCCAAAATGTGGATTCGGATATATCAAAAAGTAGTTTCTTTTTTTAAAGTAAAAGATTTCGTGTAGTTTTCGCAGTACCTCTGAAGACAAGAGTAATTATTGATTCAAAAAGTGAATATGTATGAAGTAAAAGACGTTCACCGGGCCTACCGCCCTTGCTTCAGCCTCTTTCGGTGATTGAAACATTTTTACACAGATCGCATTTCGAAATATAATACATTTTCAAAGTTACGATATTCATTATTCAAACTTAATTTTCAAACATTCAAGATAAGTTTTCAAATAGTCAAACTAAATTTTCAAATATTCAAACTAATTCAAAAGTGATATTCAATATTCAATATTCCGCTTCTACCCCCAAACGAGTGTATTTCATGATTTAGTGGGGTGAGTGATGTTTTGAAGCTCTCAAACTTGAATGAGCTGAAGGCGAGTGTGATTTGAAAACTTCAAAACACCATAAGCGATCATAACTCAAGAAATGTACGAGCAAGTTCATGCAATTTTTTGTTTATTATATTCTCAACAATCGTATTTTGTCATAAAATACTTGCAACATTTTATCAAGCTGTTCGTGCTGGTACTATTCAGTATCCTGGTTAACTTTCTGTTCTGTCGCCCAATTCTGCTGAACTATCAGCCAACACAGGTCTGTGTTGCTTTCAAAGTATTTTGGTTTTTAGAATTTTCCGTTAGTTGCTCAACGTCGCTTTGGTTTGAAATAGCAAAACGACTGTCTGCCATTTTTTTTATTCAAATTTTGCGTTTGCGGGTGTTCCCATAGCAACTTCTGTATTGCACTCAATAACCTAAAATGCACTTTTTAACCTGTGTATGTATTCGTGATTATCCAATCAGAAACGAGATTATTTGTTGAGAATATAATAAATGTTTTTATTCTTAGTGTTTAATTCATCCCATGCAAATCTTTTTCTCAATATTTGAATTTCTCACGTGCTGCCAACTTACATGTGACGTATCACAAGAAATTCAGTCGTAATGGACGAGTGGAAGCCTCGTTGTAGTGCCAGTCTCTACTTGTGACAAATTTCAGTAATAATTGAAGAGAGAAAGTTTGTATCTCTAAGCGACTATGTAACGTTCTTTTCAGTTTATATAAACCCTTCACAAGTACTTGGAAGCGTGCGAAAACATTGAGAGCTGATTGGTTAAAACTAAGATCTCGCATGTTTAAATAAGGATGATATCGCCATATCATATCATTTCTCAGGTTTCTGCCTTTAATATACCACATGAATTTATATAGGAAAAAGAAGTATGGGTTGTTGGTTGGTAATTACCTTTGTTTGAAGTGTCTGGTACCTATATCTCGTACCTGTTCACAGTAAAAACTAAATTGATTTCAGCTTGTTTAGGGATCACCTAGAACTTTACACTCTTTGGTTAATATGAAAGTACAAAGAAAACCATAGTCAAAACAATAACATTAATCTTGTTTATTACAGCTCATTCTAATTGGTTTATTAACTCTCTTCGACTCATTCTGATTGGTTCATTGCCTCTGTATGGTTGATTCTGATGAATTCATTAACTTTGTACAGTGTATCCAGAGGCGCGTTTTGATTCGCTCACTAACTCTGTGCGGTTTATTCTGATTGGCTCATTAACTCTGTACCTTTCATTCTGATTGGCTCATTAACTCTGTACCTTTCATTCTGATTGGCTCATTAACTACGTACGCTCCATTCTGATTGGCTCATTAACACTGTATGCTTTGTTTTGATTGGTTCTTTCACACAAGGGCCACTAAAGAAAAAAAAAACGCTTTTTAGATCTCAAATGGGACCATTCTTTGATACAGGTACTGCGGTCTAACCGATGAATCCATGAAGCAGTAGTTGTTTGGAGCAGGATATTTTAGTGGTTTTATTGATGTCAATTTTTTCTGGTTTTTGTTTCGCAAAGATCTTTCACGGTCATTCATCCACCTAATCCCGAGATAGAAATAAGTTAAGTAGTTTATTACATTCATACAACGTATATTAAGATACCGAAAATCAGGATGAAAGAGGCATACGAGTGTTAGAAACTGAGAACGTAAAGAAAACCTGCGGAATTTCAAAACTTAGCATCTTGATCTTACCCCGTTGTAAGCTTGTTTAAAATTGATGTCAACATTAAAAAAAAACAGGTCAAAACGAAGAACGGTTGTTGGTTGTAAACAAATGAACGGGTTTTTAGCGTCTATGAAATCACAATCTTTTCAAAAGATAAATTATGCATCAAAATGCATTTAATTGATTTCATGCAACGAGTAAAGTGTTTATCTTAAACATTCTTTTAAGCACTTCTTTGAATTGGACACTGTTGGCCATTGTAAATAAACTTAAAAGTTATCGATAGTTTGAGTTGTTAAAATATAAGTTTGATGGTGCATATCAAAAGTAAAAAGAAAAAATACAAGTTAAACCGGTATGGCGAGGGAAATGAAGGAAAAGGAAACACGGATATAGTTAGTTGAAGTATAAAAACGACCCATCAACTGATTTCTATTTGAAAGCTTTTGGGAAGTTCAGAGAATAGTCTACACACTGTCCGACTCAATCAAAACCTTCTAGTTTGTCGGTATTTTTTCTGCCAGTGTAGTAATATAATAGAAACACGACTATTTTTGAATATGGAATCAAAGGCAACTTATTTCGAGGTTTACAGAAGTTGACCGGTTACCCGGGGGTAAAAATACCTTTGTTTTCTGATTTTAATGTTTAATATATCATTTTGATTGTTGATTGTTGTATCAAGCTTTGTTAAATGGCTAATTGTTCGTTTATGAAAACTTTTCTGGAAAAAAAGGCTATTAAAATAAACAACCAATATAATGTTTGAGCAATGTTTTATTTAAGATGGGAATTTATTGTTTGATTTTTACCAAACCGTGAAGTATAAACTTGTTACTGACTACAAAGAACGGAGAACAACACGCTGTACGAGTAAATTTTTTGAAAGCTCTATTTCTTGTCGAGTCCGTAATTTTTTAAGACTCATTAAAATATAATTTTGTTTTCTCTTGATTACCACATTCTTTTACTTCGTTATCATTGTTGTTCATCATCTTTTTAAATAATTAATCTTAGTGTTCTCTTACAGAGGACGGCAGTCCATTAGCATCTTGCATGTTCTTGTTTGATTTTGAATGTATCTCCATGTGCAGCCCGATTAAACTTGGACGATTTGAATATTCTCATATTTCGAAAGATGCCATTTTTAAACGGCCAACGTTTAGATTAACAATCTCATTAACGTTTTATAGGAACAGTTTTAGACGCGTTAGTGCCCAATCTCATAAAATTTTGAAAAGGGAAGCAAAAAATTAGCATGCTTTTTAAAAAAATAACTCTTTAGAAGCCAGCCGCGGGGCCGTGGTAAACCGCAGAAGTGCTAGCGCCTTCCCGCTAATCAGTATGAAACAAGGCAAAAACTAAAAAGGGATATACGCTTTCAATATGAAATCTATTTTGTATGCTTTCGAGATTGATTTTAAAAAAAAACTTAGATATAATTGTTATTTTTTTTAATTAAGTATTTGGACCACGACGTCCAAAATAGAATACCGGCAATGACAGTTGTCAGGCGCACGTGACAGGAAAAGGGCGACAGATATTTTGAGACAATCGAAGCCGGAACTGTAATAGCCGATGACCACTTTATAGTACAATCAAAACTGAAGCATCATTTCCGTTTTCAACCCTTTGGTATTCTGGTCACGCTTTTCTTATATATTTTTTTCGTTAAAAAGTCTTTGTTCAGGCTCCCTTTTGCAAATGCAAATAAATGAAAACGTGTTTTCGTGCCAGCCAACCCACAGACATGCACGCGAGTGAGAGCGCTACACCACAAACTTCATTGTTAAAAGCTGTTTTAGTTAATTTTATAACACAAGTGAATAAACAGAGTAGAATGAAAAGATTATTTCGTCTGCAGTAAAAACGGAACGAAGAAGTTTGATTTAATGTAAAACTTTCAAACAAATGAATGATCTGGTACCAGTTCTGTTTCGTCTTTTTTGTTCCATTTGCGTTTTAAATTTTAGTTTTCGAGAAAGCTTGCCTTTACTAGTGCCGCGTTGCATATAATAGATAAATTTGAATGTTTGTATTTAGTTCTAAACTGCGAAAAGGATATCAGTCTGAAGAAAAGAATGAGTTGAAACAATGGGGATTTTAGTTAATCGTTTTGAGAAACTTTCACAACCGCACCAGTGCGAGTACAGCGATCCAGGCATTACACGCTTTTTATAAGAACAACTTTATAAGAACAACGAGGCTAAGATTGGCCGAAAATTAAGATCAATTTAAGAAGAAGCTCAGGCTGAGGCTGAAAAAAAAGTGAAAATGTTTTAGTTGAAACTATACCAAATCTCGTAATTTACGTTCGCAATGTGCACAGTAAAAACACAGAAGACCGTTTCACATTTAGTATATCTACTATATTGTCCCAAATGATACACATATTCATGTAATACTTAAAGTTCCTCAATCGATCAGCACTGTTTTTCAATGCCTTGTCTTTTTGTTTCGATATTTTTCATTATTTCAAACCGCTCACAGAAATAAGAACAAATTATTAAAGAACAAATTAACGCTGAAACAGCCAAAAAATTAAGAACACTATGAGGCTCGGCAGAATTTACTAGTTCTTATAAAAAAGCATGTATTATATTGCACTAGCTCATTCATTGTACAATGATAATATCAATACCTTTTCATTTGCTTTTACAATATGAATAACTATTAGTCAGTTAACTTTAAATAAATTAAATGGTTTAATACAAATTTGAATACAACAACAAGAAATCAAACGTAAACATAAACATAGTATCATAAAGATCAAAATAAGGACCAAGGTTAATAATGTCAAGGATTATTTTAAGTGGTCTGCGAGACTGCGAAGAAGGAAAACCGTTGAAATTCGATTTTGAGTACTAGTTGTTTTCTGTCTCTTACGATCAATCAACACAATAGAGTTATGGCAGTTAGAAGAGTAACGCTAAGATGCAAAGCGGAATAAATCTTTAGCTACTGCCGAGGTTCGACTAAACTTTGCATTTCGACATAATGACTTTCTTATAGAACGCTAATTAAACTTTGTTTTCACTTTTCATGTTACACAAATCAAGAAAGTTGTCATTACATAACTAACTTGTAATGAGCAAATGCTTTATAAATGGTGTTCAATATTTATTCTAATGCTGTGTTATAAACAATTCTTTACCTGCAAGTGAAATCCAGAGTAGTTGTAAAACAAGAAAATTTGATTTATACCCGCAGTTCTGGTGAGATAACTTCATGGTCTAGCCAAAACTCTGTAATCAAGAAAACGGAGATATAACTAAAAGCAAATCAACAACAGTCACTGCTGCTGATTGGTACTACTTTCGGATCTGAACGTCTACCGGCTGAACGCCAATCAAATCCAACAAAACGTTTTTAAACGGTAATGATTGATTCTCGTTTGCCGACAACAATTAAAAGACGACACGAGTTGGCTTGCAGTATGAAATGTGTTGACACATGTTTGACCATGAGACGACAGTGTCTTACGATCACGTGCAAGAATGATTCCTTAGATTTTAGACGGTATAAACAGCAGAATAATAACCTTAATGATTGATTTTAAAGTTTAACATGGAACAACAATCAAATAGAAATCGGTTTTACCTCATTAAAGATACCTTGTTCTTACCTCTAAAATGGTCAATCACCCGTATTTGTAGGTTTTTGGATATTGGATGCTAAATGAATTCAAAGTTATACAAAGCACTTAAAATTCCTACGTGACCAGATCAAAATGAACAATAATTTGAATAATCATATAGCCATTAAAGGGAGATAATGTTTAAAATGAACTGTAAAAATATGAAGTAATCATTATATTTTAATCTTGGCCTGGAGTAAAGAATGAACCTATGAACGCTTGAGAGAACATTCCCACAATTAATCCTTACCTTTAGTTTTTTAAAAAAAGAAATCTAAAATACTTCTTTCAACAAAATTAAAAAAGAAAGACTCAACAATACATAAATTCTTTTTCTTCGTCAATCGTAGCAGTTCATTATCAAAAAGAGTACACAGATACCTTCAAGTCATAAAATGCGTTTAAAAATGTTTATATCCGCTATCTGTGTTCTCTTTTTTATAAGACTCAACAAAAATATCACTTAATTTGTACAAATTATCAAAAATGTTTAGCTAGTTTGAAATTGTTGCTCCTGACATCGTTTGACTTTAGAAAAATAAAAGCAGTCCTATACCACGTACAAGAAAAAATAGACCACACAAACTCACAAGTACACAGACAAGACGCATATACTTACGCATTACGTATGGACAACGTCACAACCGTGGTCTAATCTCAATAACGCTTAATTCTATATGTTATTAAAAATGGAAAGAAGACGAAATTCTTCTTAATGACTCAGCTCAACTATAGACTACGTGGAGTGTTTCTGTTTTTAAAAGTAGCCTCTCATAATATTAAAAACAGAAGTTTCGCGTTTGCAGAAAACAAAACGTATTGAACAGGTTTGTCGCCAGCATATTTTGCAGTTAATTTCTGTAATATCAAATTTATGAAAAATCCTCTGTCACTGATTTCCTTTACGTACAGCTTTTTCGTGATTTCAATACGAATTAATTGAACTGTGCCGTTGCAATGAAATTTTATCTATTCAATTTCTTGCTTAAAGGTCATACAGTCATGCAATCCAATGTGAATTAATCGTGCAAGTACAATGCAGTGAAGTCAGATCCCTTGTTCCCTAGAATAGCAACGTTTGCATGACCAACTAAAATAACTCTGCATATACCATTTGGGCCGAACCTTATCATTTCAAACTTATGCAATTAAACAAAACAGTTTTTCTGAATGAAAAGTTGCATTATATCATATTTGTGGTCAGCTAAATCCTTTACGAGCCTAGCGGCCCATGGAGCCGGCGCTTATCTCCGGTTTCTGTAGTATTAAGCGGATGAGAGTCTTTGACTCCCCTGGACGGGGCACTAATCCATCGCAGGTTAGCTCCCAGCAAACGCTGGTACTTATTTACCTACCCCGGAAGGATGGAAAGCTGAGTTGGCTTAGGCGGAAAGGAAGGTAACACAAATATTCGAATCTCGGCAAACTGCCGGGATCAAACAGGAGACCTTGTGGTTGGAAAGCAGAGATCTTACCAACTGCGCCAACCACGTCCGATAGTAAAATGCTACTTATTTATTGGACTGAATACTAAGCCCGCTTTGTTCTTTTTTTGGCTTTCGACAGGTGACCATTACATTGACTGCAAAGAGTTTAAGATGGCTCCATTACGTTTGGAGAAAAAACCGAGTTGTTGAGGAGTAGACTGGAGACTAACCAGTAACCACATGAACAAGATTGAACTAAAACGGGGATCATTTAATGGTATCCTATAAGGAACTATGAATAATTTTTTTTTTCTATTTCAAAGCCAAAGAATAAAAAAGATTTTCATTGAAAAAGTTGTATGTTGCGTGTAAAAAGTATTTGCCGGATAAAAAACAGATAATAAAATTCATGGTAATTTTCAGGACCAGCAAAAGTTTTGGCAGGTTGAGTCCTGCAGTTAAAGTGCAATTATCACTTTTTTTGTTTTTGTATCAAACTATTTATCATGCAATGTTAAGCACTTCTGCAAAAACGTTTTCGATTTTGATCAAATATTCTGTTTCCCTTATTATTTTGAAATTTAAAAAGTTCCTTCCATCTTGGTTCATGGCCGCGTCGTGAATGGAACTGGTAATAGCCGTGAATGACGTCAGTCTTGTTCTAAACTTATCTAAAAATAAAAAGTAAAGGTCATTAACGA
>JAPEIX020026862.1:0-12252 GCA_026122405.2 Zoanthus sansibaricus
ATTCTCCGTATAGGCCTTATACCTAGGGTACCCCCTGTTAAGTTATATTTAGAGATGGTTCCCAGCTCTTCCGCGGATCTTGTGCGTTCCGTGGACGTTCACAAAATAACCTGAGGTAAAATGGCGGGAAATGTAGAGCAAATTATTTTGTTAACAAACTCGACTATTCCTCCATGCATGTCTATTCCATGGAAACATCCTCCATGTCTATTCCACGGTAACAACAGAACGTTACTATAAATTTGCGCAAATATTTGTCCAATTTATGAGATCAATAACAGAGTGGTTAAAAATTACAAAACACTTAGGTAAGTAAACAAGATTACAACCTTGTTTGGTGTTTTAAAGAGCAATGATTTCAAACAATACGAACAGGACGCTCAGTATATGGAAGGTTATGGGTTCAATTCCCATCTCAAGCTCAGATTTTTTCTGATTTCAAACAAAACCATAATTTTATTATTTTGATAGCAATTGAAACTATGAAAAATTATTGAAACAAAAACTTAAACTATGTCATTTCCTATTATTACTTTCACGGTCGAATATAATATAGAGGTAAATGGTTCAGTTTTCGCAAGGTGTTCTAATGTTTGATGGTATGTATTTGTATTTATAAGTGAAAATTAATAAGGTGAGAAAAGTTAAAATCACACACAAAAAAACACTTGGAAAAGTATTACAACAGATTTTAAGCCAAGCTACGCAGAAAAACTGTTCTTTGTGTTTCTTTTAAGACATCAGTCATAGTCGTAATTTGATATTCGTGTCGTCGAAACCAGCTGTTTATTTCATCGTAATTTTGTCTTCGTGTCACCCTAACCTGATCTTCAAGTTGTTGTAGCTTTGTGTGAGTGACGATTATTTCAGTGGACAGCGGATGTATTTTTCGTGCCACATTGGTCACGTGTCTATTTAGTCTTAAATCAATGATGGCAAACGAAAAAGTAGGTGAAGTAGCGTCGCTTCTTAAAGAAGCCTTATCTAAAATAGAGAACACTTCCAGCGACAATAACACTTCCAGTAACAGCAATACTTTTAACAGTGCAATAGAGAGAGATTTAAAGTAAGTTTTTGACTTAAATTTTTGATTTTCGAAGCGCTTTTTACTTTGTGTACGATTGGTACGGTGTGACTGTTTTAGGAGCAACCCTGTTTTATATTTGCCTGTTTCAGTATATAAGTTAATCAGCTTAACTGCCAAATACCCTGCCACTATCGGTAATTTATTCCTGCACATTCCTTTTTTCTTAAAAAGTAAATGCGCAGTTAAATCGAGAACAATATTGGCAGGGTGTTCTGCAGTTACTCCCTAAATACCGGTTATTATTCATTTGGTTTTAGGATTTGTTGGTATTGTGCAAGAGTCAGGGAATTTAGTTCACTATAGTTTCTTTGACAAGTGGAGCCAATGGCAAGTTATAAGTCTTGCTGGAAACCATCACGATTGTAGATTAATAAAATACTATATTTTATTCTCACACCTTATACTGAAATTTTGTTTCTGTTTAGACGAGCTTTTCCTTCCCTTTCTGGAGGTGGAAGTAGGTCCCCATTTGTCCCATATAAAAAAGGGAAACGCACAATTCCAAGACCAGCTGTTTCTTTCTTAGTCAAGCCCAAAGAAACCTGGACCCATGATTTCTGTCTTTTGCATGCAACAGAGTGTGAGAGAACTCCATCCCAAGAATATATTAGCACCCTTAAAGAAGCAGATTTAGGGAAAAAAAGAATAACTTTCCATGACAAGAATGGTGATTTCCATCACCTTAAAGATACACTGGAACAAGAGTATTGCAAGCTGAAGTCTCAGCAAGGTGCTTTTGAATTGATGAGGGCAGAAAGAGGAGGAGCATCAAGACCACTAAAGCTCATTTCCATGCCTAGCATTGGATATACAGTGCCATACCTCAAGGAGAGCATTGGAAGCAGCACCTTGGTTTACATTAGACCAATGAAGAGCAACCTTCCCCTAGACAAAGTGGCTTATGGGGTGACAGGTCATTCCCCCCTGACAAAATGTCCTTCCTGTGGAGAGATGATTCCCATCATGAGGCTGCGGTCACACACCTCCACCTGCACTTTGGCCATCCATGTTGATGAAGATTATGATGATGAGAAGGACCTTACCAAACCAGTATTTGATGATGATACTCACTCTGAAGCATGCACAGCAAGTAGCTCTAAGAGGGAGAGGGATCCAGAGCCATCCACAAGCAGCAAGAAGGACAGCATAACTATTGAGGATGAACCAGATTGCTCATCTGGGCCTGGGGTAATTGACAAGGACATTGCTTCCCTCAAATCCATATTCCCTAACGAACAAGATGACATTATCAGGGAGGCACTGATGACATATCGCAGCATTGAGGTTGCAGCAAATGCTCTCTTTTCATCAAGTAAATCATTTCAAGAAACCAAGGAGGAAGATACATGCAAAGATGTAGTCAACATCTTGAGTAGACTTAAAGATAAAATGAAATCTTTCCTGTCAGCTGAACGACTCAGAGTTGATGAAGAAGATGTTGTTCTCGACTTTCTACAGTACTACAAATCAGAACAGTTTGACCCCACTGTACCAATAACAGTGAAGTTCAGAAGTCAACCTGGCATCGACTCAGGTGGTGTTTTGAGACAGGCATATACCATGGTCTTCCAATCACTTGCCAGAAATGAAGTCCCAGGCCTGAGGCTATTTACAGGTGTTGGCAGCAGATTATCTCCCATATACAGCAGTGAAAATCTGTTAACAGAAATCTTCAAGATCTTGGGGCAAATGATAGGACATAGCCTCATACAAGGTGGTCCAGGATTTCCCTACTTAGCCCCTGCAATCTATCGTTATATTGCAACAGGCAACTTGAATGAGGCAATAGACCGTGTTACAGCAATAGATATCATGGACCCAGAATTGAGAGATATCATTGACAAGGTAAATGGAAGTTTTATTGATTTTTGTCATCATTATGTTGGGTATGACATACATGGGAATCAGTATATATTAATGACAGTGCAACCCAGCATCCATTGTAGCCACATCACTTCAGTCTTTCTTTGCTCAAAAATAATTCATAACATTGTCATGCTCATTAGAAACACCCTTCACAAATATCCTCTTACTTGGGAAAAACTTCTATGTCTAACAGTCACAAGTATTTGAAACTGACACAGTTTTTTTTAATTCAGGTGAAAGAAGCTACACCTGAAACTGTTAAAGAACTCTCTGCTGATCCAGTATTCATTAACCTATGCCAAGAAAGTGGTGAAAGCCGCATGCTTACTGTAAGTAAATTATAAGAAGGCCATTTAGGCAATTGAAAATTGTGACTTTTAGGCAATTAGCTGCTTTCAATGAGAGCTCTTTCACTTGAATTATTGAAAACACCCCTCTTTGTAAAAATTAAACTGTTGGGTCTAATGATTGCCCAACAGCATTTTCTTTCCAAAGATGATAGGAAAAAAAAAAGAGCACAGACACTGCAAATTACTGTATTACTGCAAAAACTTCACACCATTGCCATTTTTTAATTTTATTTTCAGGAACAAAACAAACTTGAGATTATGCAGATGATGGTTATACATTCCACTGTACTTAAGCACAAGGCTGCACTGGATCAGTTCAGAAAAGGTCTTGGTATTCTGGGTCTTCTGGAAAAGATACAGGAAAATGTTGAGCAGTTTGAGCAATTTTTTGTCCACTCTGAAGAGAATGCTTCGCCAGCCTTTGTGAAGCATCTACTTGACCTTCCTGAGAAAAGTACAAGCGAGGCTGTCAAGAGAACAACTGATATGCTTGTCAACTTCATAGATAGTGCTTCACAGGCTGAGCTTCTTGATTTGGTCTCCTTTATGACTGGTAGTCAGTTTAGATCCGGAGAGCTGAAAGCCAAATGTATTACTGTTTCAATCGAAACAAGCATGCAAGGTGTGTTTGCATCGTGTTGTTCTTTTGAGTTAAAGCTACCAGCATCCATAACTAGCTCAGCTGAGTTTGATATCATGCTAAAATCAGTCATCAAAGGGTGTCGGTTCACTACTGTATAAACTGATAACAAATCAAACTGTTTGAACAAGAGTGTGCATGGAAAGATCAAACATGCAGTCATAAAATTTTTATTTTATTATTTTGCCTCTGATATTGTTGTTGGGTATTGATATTTCTATGTAAAGTAGGCCATAACTGGTCTGCATGGCCTTCTCTGACATGTTGTAAGTTCAGGATATTTATAAAATCATTATCTGTTATTCAGTTGGATAGCAGAGTTGTTGCTCAAGTTTTTTATTTCATTTTCTTCATATTAGAAGCCCAGTTAAGTTTACTGTTAACACAATGTACCTGTACTTGTGTCTGCTTTCCATAATTAGAAGCACCCCAATAAGTTGAAAGTACAGTATTAGTGTTATGGAATAAAAGTTATACCTCAGCACAAAACTGCCAATGATGAAATGACTAGCAAAGGTTCCAGTGCTAAGTAAGACCTTTATGGAGTCAGTTTTCAAAAAGAATGATGTTAGAACATTTACTGAAGATTTACATGGGGTCTTGTTACATTGTGATTTCAGTTGTTTTTTGCTCTACATGTTGAGGTTCTAATATACTAGTATGTACATTGTTCAAGTGACTGTTGTAAGAGAGAGATACCACAAAATGCATGTTTTGGTTTTATATTTTAGCCATATTGGGTTTTACATTTGACAAACCCAAATGTTACTTTATATTATTATATATTGTTGAATTTTCATCTTGTTGAATCATTGAAGCAATTCTGAAGAATTGCATTTAATTAATAAATTTGTTACAATTTCCTTGTTTGTTTGCATTTGTATTGTTTTCAATTAAGACTTCGGCCAATATTTTGTAGTGTTACTGCCAAGACATTTTGATAGAAACAAACACAGAGAATTGCAATTCACATGACAATTTCCTTTATTTCCAACGCATTTGCCCATGGAGGTTGAAATTTCACATTTTCAGGTTTATATCAATTTCTGGGCAGAAACAGCCAAGTTCTAATTTTTAATTGTTTATTTTGAAACTTTACATCAAAATATAAACAATACATTTAATCTTTAAGTACAAGTTTTTGGCCACTTTATCTAATACCATCAATAATCTAATAAATGCAGGTGGCACTTAATAAATTTGATAGGCCCAAGGGGGGTATTTGATAGATAAGAGGCATTTATTTAAAAAATAAACAGAAATGCAAATATAATATTTAATGAAAAAATGACAGCAAAAACATACAACCCGAAGTGCAGAAAGCATGCAGAGTCTGTTTGTAGAACGGGAATACATTCAAATAAATGGTTCTATTACTGTGTATGGAGGATGGGAGCATCTATTAGACATGAGGCATTTATTGGTGAGGTGTGATAATACAATTCTGACAGCCAAGGGGGTGTTAATTAGAGAGGAGGTTTAAATTATATCATTTAAGGTATTGCAGTTTTCCAATATCAAATACAGAGAATGCAGTTGGTAAGGTGTGTTATTTTAAGAATGTTGAATATTCATATGTTGACTCAAAGGGGAGCCACAATAATGCAAAGCAAATGTGGATTGCAGGGTTAAAGAAGAACCCAATATACTAAAAATTACCAGTTCTAGATGTAATTTTAAAAAAATATTTTGGAACAGTTTAAAAGCAGCTGAATACTCTCACACAATGTTTTTTTTGTTCTCGTAACACAATAGAGATAAAAGTAAATTTCAGACAGAAAATAACTGAAAGTTATCCAACATGGGTTAAAAAATATTAATTTCTTGTTGCGAACTTGTTGGATCATATACTGCAAGTAGATATCATAACACCACTTTTACATTAAAACATCTGATTCAGTATAGAGTGGTTTTCATAAACCTGTGACTGCTACACTTTGACAATTATGCTTTGTTTCACAGGTTAATAAAAACCACTCTAATATAATAAACAGATTTATGATAAAATGTTTGATAGCTGTCATATGTACAATTATTATAATTTATTTATAAGAAAAAAAGCAAAGAAAATGACATTAAGAATTAACTGTTTAAGGTTCAAGCTGCACAAAATAATTTAATGGGAGATTAGTGAAGGCAAAAAGGAGAAAGGCAACCAAAGGAGAAAAAATACAATAATCAGGGGTTTCATTAAGGTTTGGAGCTGGAGGGCATTTGGATTTGGCACCTGGACAAAGTTTATGCAAAGCCTTAAAAATATTAAAAGTTCATAGTTGCAGAGATGCTAAAAGTGACTGGGCAAAGCCATCTTCACAGCCGGTCAATTTGCCCAGTGCCCGGCCCTTAATGAAACCCTTGAATAATGATCTCCTAAAAAATACAATAAAAATGTGATGCTAATAACATACTGTCCAATGCCATGTAGCTTCTTTAGATCACAAACAATCGTGAATTAGGCTAGATCTATTTAATGTTTTGATGCACAGACAAAAACAAACACAGTTTTATGGGAAATGTAAAAAAAAGAAGATTGGCTTTTTCAGGGGAAAAAACTTACATAGAAAAATCAAATTGGTCTGGCCTTAACATCAAGTATAAATAGCACAAACATGCTAGTACCTAACTTGAAGCCACAATAATGGGAACTATGGGAAGCCTGAGCTTGTTTGCTAGCAATTCTATAATTATATGACGAGGCTTAAAAAAAGCTGTCCAAGGGTACTATTATTAATATTCAGGCTCACTACTTTTACAATAGATTTAAGGTGTAAAGACCGTTACCAACATGGCCAAAGTACCCATTATAGTGAATTCAAGTTAGCTACTATCAAGTTTGTGCTGTCTATACTTTAGTTGATCTTCATAGCCATATCGCAAAAGCATGGCGCCTTTACTACAATCATGAATGAAAGCAGTCTGCTTGAAGTTCATGCACAATTTCAACTGTTCTAGTGTAGATATCAATCCCATAGCATGAAGAGTATTGTAGGGGGTTGATCCTGGATGTCATAGCATCATAGGCATTTTCATCTGTGAGAGGGCATGGAATTTCTGGTACTTGCACAGACATATCATTCCAGGTATCACCATCATACTCAAAAGAAGGTAATGGGCCATTATAATCGATACCATAGGAAAGAATGTTCTCATCATTCAGTGTGAGCTCGGCAGCACTTTGGCACGTAGGAAGACCAGTCAACCACAGCTGTATTGGTGTCATGTTGGACTCTGAGGACAATGGGTGATTATCATAACCAGCTGCAAACATCTCAAAATGGTTATTTATTCTTGGTGCAAAAACATAATGCAGGCAAAATAAATGAACTGGATTGCTGATATCAAGTAATCCTCTCTCTTCAAGAAAGCAAAATATGTAATAGAATAAAAATGTGCAACCGTGGAACAAGTCCCTCCAAAACCGTTCAATCCTTTGATTATGGCAGCTTTTACCAGCTATGAAACTTCCACGGCCAGGCCCTCTGCTTGGATGAGATAGCATATATCTCGCAACATCAATGTTCTCGGTACCTTGATCACCTCGCACTCTTGATGGCAGTCCAAACGTTTGCACTGCTGATTGAAAAAGCTCCAGCACTGTATTTGCTTTGTTATCTAAGTTACATTTCAAAAACATGATTCTTCTAGTAAACCCATCAACACAGCCATGTATTACAAAGCCCCACTTAATAAGTTTATGATTTCCATCCATGTGCCAGAGAGAACATGGACCTTGAACACTGTAGTGGCGTCGGTTGATAATATTCAGTTGAGTTGTTCTTAAAAGTATACCAGCAGGGTCAGTTCTCCACAAGGACGCTCTTACGCGATTCCACTGTACTCTGATACCCTGACCTAACAAAAATCCTTTCATTCTTCGGATTCCACAGTTGGGAAAGTTATGAAGGATATCAGATACTTTTGAGTCCAAAGCTTCGTCCGAAACATCATCATATCGAGGCATGTCTGCCCGTAAGTTGTAAAACTTGATTCTTCTACTGATTGTTTTGCTTGTTGTTCTGAAAACTTCAGCAATTTTCGCAACAGAAAAGCCATACCTCAAATATAGCTGTAAGCTCTTTCTTGGTATATTTAGTGCTGGTCTACCTACAGATCCAGTATATACAGGCTGACAAAATGGCTGTCCACTATCAGACCTGTTCTCTACAGAGAGTTTTTCATGAGCTGTCAATAACAACTGAAAAACCTCATCTGTTACGAAATTTCCCCATAAATCCTGGCTACAAACACATAGATGGACTACCTGGTCGAGCTTGTATAAACTGTAGTCGAGCTGAAGGCGGTCGTCTCCATTTTGACGCACACTTTCCAACAAGCGAATTACTTCTGACAATGCTGAGCTTAAATGGCTCTTTAAATTTTGAGCTGGTGAAACACAAAGATCAAAATTCGTTGTATCTGCCATTTTCTTTTCTCAGAGACGCTCGATCGCGCAAAAAGTCACTTTCAACCGCCATGTTGGAAATTACCCAGAATGTCTAAGAATTGTAACACATACCGCTGGCACCCCATACTGCAGTCGACGATACGAAGACCCAGTTACGACGACACAAAGACATAAAATTACGGCGACACGAATACCAAATTACGACGACACAATACAAAGTTACGACGACACGAACAGCTAGTTATGACGACACGAATACCAAATTACGACAACACGAACAGGTAGTTACGACTACACGAACACTAAATTACGACGACAAAAACAGCTAGTTACGACAACACGAACAGCTAGTTACGACGACACGAATACGAAATTACGATAACACGAACAGGTAGTTACGACGACACAATTACCAAGTTACGACGATTTGAGTGACGATTTGGTAGGGCAACAAGTTAGTGCCGACATAAAAAATGATTTCGAATTTTGTCCCCATTCTGACGCCATATATAACACTCGTGTTTTGTAGCTTTACGAGGCCCTACATTTTATTGTTTGTCTCAAAGTTACGGGCAGGATAAATAAATAAACAAATTAGTACTGAAATAAATTGGATTCTTATTTGCATGTCTTACAAAAATGTAAAACAACTAGGTTTATATAAATTCTATTACCATATAGAAAACAAATACATCAATCATATCAATTTTATCGGCCAAGCTTTCTAACATAGTGCTATTCCTATTTAATTGCATGCGAATGAATGTTTTTGTTTATAATTTAGATAATTTAGAGTGGAACACGCGTACAAAAATTAAATACTTACTAGATAAAAGTCAATTTTCTGTGGAGATTTTGAAAACCTTTGGATGAATAGTCTCCCAGATGAAACTTGGCAAGTGCATGGTCATTCTAAAGTAAATTCCACTACACCAAAGTGGCATAATAGAAGAGTTATGTTAAATAATGACAAATCTTCAAACTAGCAAGGTTATGTTAACCCTAATGGTGCTCGAGGAAGATGCTCCACAGTAAGATAATTTCAGCGGTTGCCAATCAGTGAAAAGACTTTACATGGAATTTACCTACAAACCACTTTATACGTACCCTAAAATCCTTGCTAAATCAAGATTGGCCAAGATAAAATGCGGTCGACGGAACTAAAATCTGTTATAAACTGCAGTGCTGGTCTTCGTTACAATCTGCGCTAATGGCTTTGCCTGTTGTCAGTTGTAATACATGTCTGACATGTCACCTTTGGTGACCTCAGGCCGGGCACCAAGTTTGAACGTTGCATAACAAATTTGAACCATAAACTTAATTGATTAATACAAAAAACACGGTTCTCTTGAAAAGCAGAATTTTATTCGTTTAAGAAATACAATAATAAGTATATAAAAGCTCATACATATAAATCTATACAAATCTCTTCAATAATCTAATACGGAAAAACTACTACAAAAACCAAAAAAATTTAAGTCAAAGAGTGAAGACTATTTTCAAATCCATGAAAGTATATTAAATTAAATAAAGTATATTTCATTCTATTTTCAAATCCGTTTATTCTACAATAGCTTATTGCTTTGGAATCCACAGTGCACTCACATTATCATCATCCATTGGTCGGTAGTTTTTGTCCTTGAAAAATAGAAAATAATCATTTAAAAAAAATAAAAAAAATAAATAATAACAATGATGATAAAAAATTAGAAAAAATAATAATAATAAAAGTTTTATGTTTTCGATTTTGTTTTAGAAAATTAATCATTTTTTTTTCTTTTTATGAAACTGTGCACGACTCTTATACCTTTCGCTCACTGTAAAAAATCGGCGTGAGCGAATTGGTCAAAATTGATTTTTAAAAGTGTTTTGTTCGCATCTTTCAATACCCCAACGACCACCTGATATTAATTTGCTTAACATAGGTTTTTATAGTTTTTAAAACACATAGATTTGAAATGGCCGAGACTTCAAAAAGTGCAAATCCCTGAATATTTGAGTTAAAATTAGTTGTAGAGCTTTTACTCCTGAAAAAGTTGTCATTATCAGAGTATATAAACACTCAAGTAATTTGGCGGGCTTCTTGACGCCCGTCCTGAAATTTCGTCACCTTTATTAATAAAACGCGTTTGAAGTTTGTGTTTCTTGTGCAGCACTTTGCGACGTTTTTCTTCAGCTTTTCTGTTTCATTTTTTAAAATGAAATGCAACCCTTAGCCAGATTTACTGAATACCCGATTCACAATCGTTGAAATTGGTTTGTGTTGTGGTGGCGAACATGGAAGAAAAAATATGAAGATTTCTGATTTTTTTGACGAGATGGTGATGTTTACTTAATCGAAGATGACGACGTGTGTGAACTTGACAGCTCAAATACTTGTCGAGTTCTTCTAATCCTTCATTGAAACATTTAACTTACTTCACAAAGAACTGCTGAAGAACTTTAAAACAAGCTAATTTGTTAAATTTCTTTTACGGTTTAAGTTTCAATTTTTGTCAAATTTCATTGAATGCTTCGCTACTTGATCCTGAAAATTATCCTGTTCGCGTTAATTTTTGAAAGTTATATTTTCATTTAACTTTTTTTGTGCATTTTTTGTGATTTTCATTTTATTCTATTTTAACTTAATATACTATTTTCATTATGTACTTATTTGATTTAAAGCCTTCTTGTTTTTTCAAACTTTTGCTACAAGTTCGTTAAGTCATGTAATGCCTTGCAATGCAGTGTACTTCGATTGCACATTTAAAAAGGTTAGAGTCTTTCAGTTCGTGGTTTGCTTACAATACAACCACTTTCTGCCAGCGCCGACCGATTAGCTCAGAATTGTTAAAAATGAACTGTACTTTCGCCTTGTTTGTTTCTTAAATTTCTCGTTCATTGTGCCGCCAGCGTGTGGATGTATTTGTGAATAAGCCACTCATATCCAGTCACTAAACCTTTAGTTAATTACAAAACAACAGTTTAAACTTTGTATATATGTTGTAAGATCTTCTCTTGCACTTGCACACACACACACACACGTGATACTAAGAATGCTGGTACACAGCAAATTGATCGCTGTTTGAACTCAATTGAAAAAATAGTCCCAGTCAGATGAAGAACCGCACCGGACCTTGCCTGAATGGGCAGATCCTGGGACAGAATCTGCCTAAGGAGACACAATTCAGCAAAGTGACAATTACGCGACAACATAAAAAAAGAACGGAAAACAGGGAGCTGAAACTTTTCGTCGTCACATGATCCAAACACATCGTTCAGAAACTGACAAAGCGTGAGGCGTTTTTGCACATTGAATTTAAACACGCAAGATTGCGACGGTCCGTGTTACCATGTCTTTGGCACCATTACTCTTTTGTACTGACGGGCCTAGATAAGTCTGCTTTGCTTTTTTTTAACCAACAAAACCTGCCAATGTTGGCACTGTCCAAAATGTCTCCTGGCACTATCCAAGGAGCGCTTGTGAAGCAAGGGTTGCTAGCAAGAAAGGCCCTTCTGGACGCAGCAGCTGCCCAGGATACAGATGGTGCTTCCGCCGATTTTTGGCTAGAAACAATCGCGACACTGGATCCCAGAAATGCAAAGAAAAAGGTTGGACGGTTGGAAATGAGATTCATTCAGATTTTGTCAAATGATTTTGCTGCACCTGCCATTTTCAGTCCTTGTGGGCTTTGCAATATTTGCCTATATTTGCCAGGTATGCTAAATCAACGCCTGGGATTCTTGCTCAGAGAAGAGGCAGGGTTTTTTTCCGAGGACTTGAGCATGGACCAGAAATTCCTGGAGGCCTCCCCACTTTTGAACACTGAGATAATGTGACCCGTAGGATTATCATGATGATATAATATTGATAACATTGGTTTCAATGTTTACTGACTCAAATTTCTGTCACATTGAACACTGA
>JAPEIX020026925.1:0-12251 GCA_026122405.2 Zoanthus sansibaricus
ATCACGCGTGCTCTATTTCGCCGATAAAGTCATAGAAAGTTGTGCTCTAATGCTTAAATATATATATATATATATATTATAAAAGAAAGCAATTTCCGTAACTAATCGTTTTGGTTGCTGAAAGGCAATCATCGCTATATTAACGTTTCATTTTAAAAAATAGAATATTGACTTTCAATCTTATACATGAAAATTGCTTTCCACAGAGAAAACGAATCAGCAGTTCAACTGTCAAGTAAAGTATTCGATTGTTCATTTTGTTGACTGCCATGTAAAGAACTAATACGACCATTTATTCACACGTTGGACATTGTTGTACGCCTTATGAGTCATGTTGTACAATTTGACTTAGAGAGAAAAACTGGCTGTCTACACCCCTGTTTATTATTTTCAAATTATTTAGTTCTTTATTTGTTTATTTGTTTATATTTATACATTTGTTTGAGTAAAGTAAACTATGCGTAATCTAGATCGTGTAATTAAACATGACAATCAAATTGCCTTAACGTTTGTGACAGAGAAACCAGGAAAACGTAGCTTTATAATTTATGAGCCTTTCGCCATTTGCTTTGCTCTGAAAAGCTGGACACTGCACTCTGCAGCGCTAGATTGCTTCCGCAATAATGAGAATTCTGAAATAACAAAGATGGATTGATGGCCGGGTTGAACTGAAATTGAATTAACAAATGAATTTTATGCATAGAGACAAGTACCAACTTTCATTTTATATACATTTTACAATCTGAATTGTCGCAAGATTCGTATTGTGCACTGCACTTCAACTTAATTAACAAAAAATCTGTCTGTTTGAAAGCATAATTATTTCTTTTTTGTTTGTTCCGAAGGTATATTGTCACGCCAAGACCCACAAACAACTCCTTGTCGCAACTTTCGTAAAGCCGCTGTTAGACGCTGAAAGACGGTCGCGGAAGTAGAACTGACGCGATTCTACTTTTCCTGAAATTTGTCTCACAACGGGCAAATTCGAAAACGTTTCACGAAAACGACAATGTTAAACGGTACAACCCCTGCTGAAACTTGTTTTGCAGGCGCCATTGCACACAAATCTCAGCTAAAAGTTTAAACATGTAACAGTGCCATAACGTGACCAAAATGTATTCTTTGTGCTTCAAGATTTGTGCATGCTTTTCAAGTTTTTCTTAAGTGAAAAACAATGGTTGAATTTAATACACTTTAAAATTAAAGCTCGTCGGACAAGTTGTAAGTGAAATCTTATCTTAGACTTAGTGGGTTACTGTTAGTTACTCGAACCTTTTCCGGGCCAACTTTTGCAGCTTCATGGTCGATGAAAACCAACCACTTTCAAGTTTCAACATTCACTTCTTTATTAAATTAAGTATTTACTACCACTCTAGTAAAGAAAGAAAATAAGAACTCTTAATTAGAAGAATGTTTAAGACTGGACAAGAGTATCTTGCTAAACAAAGGGAAACATTGCCCTCAGCGAGTGATGAATAATTTCAACTAACAAAACTTAGATTCAGTTACATGCCTAAATTAGATTTCTTTAAACTTTTTGGGGTAAGTTCAGTTAGGCATCAAATATTATCTATGCACAAATCAGTAACAAGTAATAACAACACGCAACCTGGTCTTATGAATAGCATACCTCATGTCTCACTACTTGCTCATCCACCAAATGCTGAAATACTTTTTACAACTGAGTTCCTGAATTCCCAACGCAGATGCGCTTCAGTGATCGTCGCCGCGTGATAGATCATTCAGAGTATTGGGCCGATCATTGCTCACCCGTGACGTAGCTTTTGACTTCTTTAACAAAATCCAGGTTACAACTACAAGAATGCTGTAACAGTAAGGTCATTTTTGGCGATTATTGTAGTGAAATTTTTGAAATGTATAAAATCCTCTCAAATCGTATCAAATTTTGATGCTATCTCAACAAAACTCCAAAAAAGTTATTATGGGTTAACGGGTTGCTCTCTTCTTAAATCGTTTTGAATATTCACCTCACAGTTTGTCAGGAACATTTTGTGCATATAAAGTAAAACCACAAAGTAACAATTTTAGCGAATAACTGAACCAAAACATCAAAGTCGTCATAGCTCTTTTAAGCTCAACCTTGCAAGGTCAATACTAGAATATTGTTAACAGACTCAGTCAAGGTTATAAAAATCTTCCCAACCACACTACAACATGCAGGCCAATATCGATTTAAAATGGCGCAGTTCGAAACAAGACATTTCTGACGGCTTTTGGCTTTAGTAAATGATATCACACTACGAAATTGTGATGTATAACATACCTCTTGTTTTTGTTTGTATGTTTGTCTTTTTAAAACTAATCAAAATCAAAATTCTGTTGTATCCGTACGTAAATAAATCAATTTCTAGTTTCTGAGGGGCCCATAGTTCAAAAAAGCCTCGGTTTCTTTATGAACTTCCTCGCTTTGGGCCTTTAGATAAACTATGCTATATATACAGTGTCTTGTTTTTTTTATTGTTTAATGACTGTAATATATAATAACTTTATATTGTCACGAGTAATGTTAAACTTAAAAGTACAGGCAAATAATAAACTAAAACTGAATTATTTAAAACGAGAGACCACGTGTAGACCTGTCAAGCTCATCATAAAAACGAGTCCGCGTGAGCAAACGGAGATAAAAATGGCAAATTTTACACAGTTTGTGCTAGTAATGTTCTTTGTCAATCTCTGAATTCAATATTACCTTTGAAATCATAGGTAAAACACGCCACCAGAGAGAGCGGTGTTCTGTTGTCACAATTCGCTGTTTCATTTCAACCAGCTGAGACTATTGTAAGATCGTTATCGTAGTACCCACAAGCTCAACATCGAGCTGATCTCAGTAGTAATGGCAGATCTGTTAGCTGACTCTAAAGGTCCATAGTCAAGTTTACTGACTCTTTGGGACTGGAAGCAGAGTAAAACAGGACTAATTCCAAAATATGTGAGAAATAAGAAGTGATGTATGTTAGCGTGAGACTACACTAAAATATGTGCGTCTCACACAGAATGCGTGCAACTTGACAGGTATACACGTGTCTTTAGATAAACAATATTTCATCTGCCATCTTCAGACGGTGTAAACCAATGAATTAGTCAAAGTTGCATTTGATTGTACCAAGCTTATACAATCTGAAAATGGCCACTGGATGACAGCCGAAATATCATTTTTCTAAAAACACGTGTCTTGTCAATATTAGTTTTATTATTCAACTGTATGCTCAATTTAATATATTGAACTATATTGTTCATTTATTGTTTTATTTATTTAAAATTTCGATTGAGAATGTCCGTATATTTGCTGCTAGTGCAAGTCCTTTCCCAACGACCGACAAGAAGGAGGAAATTCCTCTGATTTGAAATTACTATTATACAACACACCTCGCTATCATATTTTACAAGAAAATGAAACCGAAATATAAAAACAGGACCAATCTCTATGATTCTGCTTTTGACGTCAAAGACCAGACAATGCGGTAGTTACCAGCCTCCCATAGCTCGGTCAAAGTGAATACGGAAGTGATTTTTCCGCATAACTTTTCACGCAAATTACACCATGAAAAAAATCGTAATCGAATTAAGTTTTTTTTTCATTACCATTAGAAGGCTAGGGACTTTTGATACATACAAAAAAAGAACTCACTTTAACTGTTTGCTTAAGGTTTTGATTCTTTTTACATACTCAGACGAAAAAAAAATGAACTTTTAACTGAAATAATTAAACAAAAAGATCAGGGAAAATGTTTATATATTCATCCTCGTCTCCCTCTTCACATTAGAGAGCTTTAAAGTACTCGGCGTTCTTGTTTTCACGGAGGCCAATTGGGACTAAACTGTCAGCAGATGTCGCGTACCTGAACACGTCATGCGGTCGTGGTGATCATCACAGAGGCCTACAATCCGCTTTTTGCCTCCGTGTTGGTCTGTCAGAACTGCAAAGTTTTTTCATCAAAAGTGATGGCTTCAAGCACCAAACAAATTGTCAATAAATCTTTTTAAGTAAATAGTTATTACTTACAATTACTTTAACACTTACTTTTGCTCTAAGTTCTTGCCGTACGTGTAACCAATTTTACAATCATTTTGTTTATGATTGAACTCTTCAAAATTAGTTTTCGCGCCGTTTTACCCCGCGTACGTCCGTCGTGGTAGCGCGCGCGCTGCTTAATAAGTTAAAAAATTGCGCCAAGAACGCCGTTCTCGATCTATTCTACTCTCAGAAAATTGACCTCTGTCGTGAAGAAACATTTCGGTGTATAAGCTCTCTATATCTCTCAATGTCAGACTCTGGAAGAACATCATTTGGACTGCACTTCGCTAGACAGAGACGTTTCAAACTTAGCAAGATTTGTATATAGGCGCTAAATATCAGGTCTGTCGTTAAAATATCAAGATGCTTCATATTATCAAGCTCTATATCAGTGTTGATTTACAGTTTGTTTACAACAAATATAAGAGAATTTATATGAACTTAATAAAACACGAATTTCTTATCTTAATTAAATCGCAATAAAATCCAATTAGATTTCCATAGCGAGTTTATGAATCCCTATAATATACCTTGGCTGAATTTGAGCGAGTTTTGTTCAGTTTAACTTGACATTCCCGCACCGTTAAACTGAACATATATATCAACTTTCAATTAGAGCAAATTAGCTTAGAATTGCTAGTAATTTTTTATTTATAGCTTGAACGATTCAGGATCTGTTTGAACATTTATGAAATCTGATTTTGAGATTTTTATGAAAATTTACCGTTAACTTTGTGGGTAATCACGGACTCTTTAATAAGTTCAAAATAGTTTTAAATTGTTAGAAATTACATTTATGCTCAAGCTATTTATAATCTGTTAAATTTAGTATTTTTTGAATCAAATTTTAGCACGATAATAAATGACTCCACAAAACTTTTTCGGCCATCAGACCATGCCGAGTTCAAGGAATACAAGTGTAAATTACAGCTGCAAGTTTTGATGATTTACGCAGTAATAATTCTATGTACAACGGTTGTTGCCTTAGTCATTATCTCAGTGTCTCATAGTCAAAGTATATTATACAGTAACACATTCGCTTCAACTCGCAGTTCTTTATATTACAAGATATTACTTAATTCTTTTAGAAACTTCTAATTCTGACAAGTCAGTACAGTCCTTATGACGAGCTCTTTATAAAACAAAATTGTCTAATTGAATAGGTCTATAGTATGGAATCTTGGAAGCGGTATTAGATTGAATTCATCTCTCTTTTTGTATTTAAAATTTGCATGTTTTCAAATTCTATCAATTGATGCTAACGTGAAGCAGAAGCGGCAAGCATGCAAGACAAGCGTATAAAACAATAAGGTCGGAACCAAATCAATGTCTTTTGAAAACTAACCACAAACTTTTTTAGCATGTGTTTATTGAATGAGAGTTAATGAATAAATAGCTCTGAATTTCATTTTAGGGTAAGAATTAGCAAATATTACTTGGCGAACACATTACCGAAATAACGTTAATTACATATCGCTAATGAAATAAAACAATTAATTACTTATATCTGCAATGTATTATATTCGAAAAACTATAAGAAATTTGGTTTGAATTTTCTTTTCGTTTTTTTTTTTTTTTTGCCGATTTGTTTGTTCAGTTTTAATTTTAGCTTATCGGAGTATACTGTGTGATGAAAGTGTCTCTTCTTAACGCAAAGATAGATACTAAAGAACTCACTTAAAAAAACATCCAGGTCCAACAAAAGAAGATTATTTGAAAACTTCTACTTCTAGTTATCTTCATCGCCTTTAAAACATTTCTTGTTTCCATAACTAATTACAAAAAAGTTCAATATGTCTTGCAGAAAAAAATTAAATTCTGTGTGTTTTGAAGATATATAAAAGAAATATATTTTCTCTAGTCGTGATTTTATTATAACAATGGACAATTTAATAAATATGATCTGATTGAATACGTCTTAGCTCTTGATATAAATATTTAATTAATTTCTATTTCTTGTTTTATAATAATCTAAACGTTCCTTCGCATCATAAAAAAAAGTTTCAAAATGAACGAATTTTTCAGAATACGCCGCTACAGGCCAATATCTACAGGAAACAGATTTTACACTCAAAAATGTTTGGAGTTTTGATTCTGGTGAGTTTAAAAGCGAAAAAAATTGGGGTATCATTTACTTCCATCTTTTTGTTATTTCGTCACAACTGATTCAATTTTGTTTTCATTTTAGACTCTTTTTGGACTGCAGTACTTGATAATTGAGGTGTGCAAAAGCGAAGGTGAATATATTTCTTCGAATTGTGCAGTACTTTTACGTTACATTTATCTGGATGATGTCAATTCATTCTCTTAAATAGATGTTTGTAGATTAAAGCACTAATTATATTGATATGAAACGGAGCATTGTTATGGCGGAAAATTATTGCGGACAGTCAACTTCAACGCCTTGAAGCACTCTTCACTAAACTATCGGTAAACGCAAATTCATCTTTGACTTTTTTCTTTCCACTTATGTTTGTCTTTGTTGTATCTGTCTGTCTTCTTGGTTCTTCTTGATGACGTTTAATTGGATCGAGTGTACCACCGGATACAGTTGCCTACATTAGAAGACTTGCGAGTAAAACACATTAGATAAGAAAGTTAATAATAAAGCAGGCTGTAAAATGTTTTTTCCAAAGAACTTTTTCTGAAAATTAATGAAAAAAATGAATGAGCAATATCTTCAAAGACAACCAGTTTTAAGATCAGTAAAGCGCCAAAGTATTTTCGAAAACTTTTTAGAAAAAATTACCGTCAAGTCTTCTATGTTTTAAGAAGAAAGAAATAGTATAGTTGTGTAAACAATTCAAGAAATTTCAAAATTTTCAAGCTTTAGTTGTAATAGAACTAGGCAAGCTCTTACATACAGCTCATAAAGCCATAACTGGGAGGCGAGCAGGTCATTTTTGAGGGTCCATCGTGATCAATGTTCAGGGTCGGCCAGGATTTAGAGTACACGGTATTCTGGGGTATTTAATATTAGGTATACGGCATTTTAATCAATGCTAAAAATTGAGTGATTTTGACTCATTTTAAGTAGACATTATATCATGTTTTGTTTTTAATTTTTGGTATTTTACATAAACTTTAAATTATTTTTAGGTATAATTGATGTTTCTTTTGGGATATATGCATTGGTATTCCACTACTCGCTGGCCGACCCTGAATGTCACTAGGGGTATAAAACAACTGGTGAAGCTGAATTTGTTCAGCGGTGTGTGCCGAGCAGCAACATATTATAATACAAGTTATCAGTTAATAAATGAGTATAGCTTCTGTACGCAATTTGAGCAGTTGCAAAACAGAAGCCGCTTTTGCAGTTGCCGATTGACTTTACGTACATTACCTGTTCATCACTTGTTTATAAAGTCGTTGCTTGACCGGGGATTAGGCTAACTGAGTTGTTGGCGCAGCTGGTAAGATCTCTACTTTGCGAACCCCGGTACCGGGTTTGTTTCCCGGATCTTCCGAAATTTAAAAATTTGTGTGACCTGCATTTCCGCTAAAGCACACTCAGCTTTCCATTCTTTCGAGGTTGGTAAATGAGTAAAAGCGTCCGCTGGGAGCTAACCTGCGGTGGCTAAGTACGTGTACCGTCCAGCTGCAGGGGGAGTCAAAAACTCTCTTCCGATTAACATAAGTAGAAATCGAAGATAAAAAGCCCGATCCCTTGGCCAGTTGGTTCGTAAAGGATTTAGCTTTCACTGCGGTTTAAACTCAATCCCAATAATCGATGTTTAAGGTTTTAGCAAATAATGCTTATTTTAAAGCATTTGCTCTGGTATAGCGGCTTTCATCTTTTCGTGTAAATCTATAAAAAGTTCTTTTGCTTTGTATTGCTCTTTCCTTCTGAAAAGAGTACAACAGCAAATAGAGTCAGCGTGCACGCCTGCGTCAGCGTGCATATCTGCTAAACTAGTTGCAACTTGCAATCCCTATCTTTGCTTTCTTCTTACTGGAAGATAACGTATGAAATTCATATTAAATTGATTAATTAGCTATTAAAATTATTCTGGTTCAGACGTCTATTTAAAATTGTAATCATTATTTCATTATTTCAATTGTTCAGATTAAAATTGAAAAAATAATACGGCAAGCAGCAAAGCAGTAACACTTCACAACTGAATCTAAGAAACAGATGATCTCTTGAGAAATTTAACAACATTCATTATAGACATTAATTGATACTGACATTGTATCGCGATGTAAACAATGGCGCAATGAATGATACGCGTGATCATTGGTACGCAAATTAAGCGATTGTGAAAGAGAACCCCATTTAGGCGGTGTTTACATGATGCCGGATTGAGATTCATTCCGGAATGAAAAGTGAACATGAAGTGTTTACATGAAAAAGTTTAAAACGAACTCGTACCGGAATGAAAAGGTAATAACGAACTTTTAGGTGTAGTGCACATGCTCTACTCGTTCCAGTCTATCGGAAATCCGACTTTGCAGTCATTTTCGTACCGGTATGAACTAGTATAGTTTTTACATGATACTGGAACGAATTGCGGTCGGATTTCATTCCGAAATGAAAATTTCGATCCGGCGTGAGAACTGGAATGATTTCATTCCGGAATGAGTCATTCCAATATGAAACATTTTGAAGTATCATGTAAACAAATGCAGTGATTTGTATGGAACCGGGATGAAGTCGTATCGGAATGAATTTCGTTCCGGTATCATGTAAACACTGCCTTAGTCTCATATCTCAGTTGGTTAGAGCCCTGACCGGTATCGCCGCACGAGGACCTGGGCTCAAATCACGCTAAAGCCTGAAAATGTTATCACGGCTTCTTTTTCGCGATCGCGTAAATTGCGTTCATAACCGCGACGATCATTCATAACGTCACTGTTTACACCGCCGCACCTTCCTTCTAGACATGCTTTCTTGACATGTCTGTCAATTGAAGAAAAAATTGAACACTTTTAACAAATTACCGAATTAATTATTTTCAGTCTGATGAATGTCAATAGTCGTTAAGTAGTACATATGCAATTAAAAAAGAAATAATGATGCAACCACGTCGTTAATTAAGTGAGATCTGGGTGCAAGTTTAGTTGTTAATATAGCGCAAAGATTCAAATCAAAATCGATTTATGGACTCATTCTAGAATGTATACCGCCCCCTCCTCTGGGAATGGCCAGCAGGGCTATAAAGGATCACCACATCACGGCTTCCTCAGAAACTGGTTTTTATCCCGCGCAGAATGCACGATTCAACATGGCAGGTTGTTGGTGTGCCATGAGAGCGCGAAGAGGAGAATGGTTGGAAGTAGACCTACAACGAATTGTTATTTTAATGGCTGTTGCAACTCAAGGGAATGGTAACGAGTCTTGGGTGTCAGCGTTTAACCTGCAGTTTAGTGCGGATAATGTCACGTGGTACTGCGATAGGCACAATGGGAAAATTAAGGTGAGAGTTATAACATCATATTAGTTCGATTTTTTTTCAACCAATTAAGTATTGTTTGATTTGGCGACGGTAATGACTTTAATTTGGAATCGATCAGCTGCTGCGTTCCTCTAAGCGCAGGACAAAATGACCTTAATTACTATATTTTTCCGATATTATAGCAGGAGCCCACTTACAAGGAGCGTAAATCTTTATTATAGCCATGTATTTATGTAATCTCTGTTACTCTGTCTACAGTACGCACCTACAGAATTAGCCCTATTTTTCTACTAAGCATCACTTTTAGATTTACGGCCGGCCAAGGCACATTCTACATTATACAAGCAAATTCATGTCAGAACAGGATAAGGGACGCCAAATCACGTTCCCTCCCCGATTTATCCCTGCAAGGGGAAGGATTGGGAAAGGAGGTACACAGGCTGATTGATGTACAGCGAAAAACAATATCAGATCATCTTTATTTATTTTAATGTCTTTAAAGTTTTCATTAAAGAAAAGAATTGAATATCAATTGATGTGATCCTTGACCCGTTACCCTTGACCTGTTACCCTTGACCCGTTACCCTTGACCTTCGTTTTAGACCCGCCGCAACGAAAACCATGAAAAAACAGCGTTGAACGAAGACATACCTGTCCACGAATGGCAGGAAAAGGTCAAACATGTCATAAAGGACTAAAATTTTCGGTAAGACGTTAAAGTGTAATTTGTACGTTGGAAAAAGCCAAGGGAACAAGTTTATTAAGTTTTATAAATTTCCGCATAATCTGGCGTCATTTCCGAATAATCGTCACTTTCTTCCGCATAATCACCGAAAACTTCCGCATTATTTTCCATTTTTTTCCGCACCCTATCAGATGGCCGGTAACTTCCCTCTACTTTCTTCCCTTAATGATCTCCATTATGCCCTACTTCATCTCCCTTTCCACTTGCTAGACAACATGACATTTAAACTGACCTGATACCACACCATGATCACATTCTTACCTGTGTCTTTTTTGCTCTTGCTCACTAATAGTGTCATCTGAGGGGTGACTGATGGAACACAAAGGGTCATCTTCAATTCCCACTGTCACTGTTGAAGACACAAGCACCTCTTCCCCATAGCATACTTTGGCATAGTATGTACCAGGCTGATCAACCTTTATTATGCATTGATAGTGACCACTGGATATTGGACTATCATCTTTAAACCATAAATACATTACACCAAGTTCGTTGTGTATATTGGTTAGAACTCCAATGAGGAGGGAGTCTCCATTGTACCCATTTATAATGTCAGGGCCATGTAGTATTGCTGGTTTATTGCCCAGCTCATATGCAGTGGAGTTAGTGCTGAAAGAGAAGCTGTTATTTTGTTGATCCCAATGATGTTGAAGATAAAGTTCTTTATTAACGGCCAGTTCGCCTACAACAAAAATATCTTGTAAAGGGTCATACTCATCCCTCTCAAGTTCCAAAAATTCAGAAGAACGACAGTCATATGCACTGTCCCACCCACTGATGAGCCTTGCACTGGCTTCACCTGAATATTGTGACACAAGGGAATGAACGAGTTGAATGGATATCACCTTTGTAGAATTTCCTGTCACATATAATCTGGTGGCATCCTCAGCTCTTGCTAGACCAGCATATTCCTCAACTTCTTCTTGTCCAGCAGTTTCCTCTATTTCTTTTTGTCCATTTGATTCATCTTCTTCACTCTCAGTTAATAAGTAAAATCTTATACGCGAAGCATATAAGCCATTATCTTTTAGGTAGTTGTCAAGAATGAAAGGCTCCTTGCCTTCCTTAATTATGAAACCTTTGAAGTTACAAATCTTGGAGCGCTCTAGATCATCTTTGGACCACTCATCAAAAAACATAGACATTGCTTTTTCTTTGATTCTGTTCAATGTTAAACCCTCCTCATAGGGAAACCTCCGAAGCCCTCCACCATCTGCAAACTTTACTTGCTTTCCTCCCTTGCTCCCTTTCTTCCATCCAATGTATACATATAATGGCTTCCTTCCCTAAATTTAACAGAATACAAAATTTAAGTATTACATCTAAAGCATTTAAACAATTGTACTTTATTAAATAGCATTAAAATATTCAATTTTATGAATTCAGAAATATCTAGTTAATTTTGAGAGCTGCTCATTCTTTGCCAAATGATACATATATATTCAGCTATTTTGTTAATGTGACATTTCAAAAATATTTCAGGGGGAGCATGCCCCAGACCCCCTCCACCTAGGATTATTACTTACAGTAAAAATTGTCTATCTAGTACTCGACATTTGTGTTATTTTTCCAAAATCTAAATTGCCTACAGATATAGAAGAGTACATTTTATCTAAAACCGCGAACACAGCCAGCATATTAAATCTATGATATGGCTACTTTTTGATAAAAATATACATTCACAAATAATTATATTTTAGACAACAGGAGAAGAGAGGGGGAGTATTAAAAATCTCTGATCATAATTTTCAATGCCATCTACATGAAGAGCTCACAAGCTTGTAGAGCATTTAAAATATCAGCTCTAGGATAGTTTTTGGAGCAAAAAAGCATTTATTTGCTGAGTTATTGGCAAATAAAATTCTGAATATTTTGTATAAAATGTATGGCACCTGGGGAGGAAGGGGGTTACTCGCCCACATGAGGTATATGGGTACGTGCCACCCTATAGGGTGGTTTTTGAGCTCTAGAGTCTGGGATAGGGTATCTAAATTGGGATGGACTAGGGATGTAAGTGTCAGGGATAGGGTACAGTTTCTGGTATTGAGAGAGTTATAATAACATCTATGGCATT
>JAPEIX020026993.1:0-12246 GCA_026122405.2 Zoanthus sansibaricus
CAAGCTGGAAATAAGCTTATTTCGCTGTTTTACACCTATTTACAAAGTGCGCTCACCAAATCTGCTAAGATTGTGGAAAGACAATTCACAATTAAAACATATTTTCATTTTTATCTTTAAAACTTCTTCAATTATAACAGTTCAGTTGTAAAGTTATCTTTTGTTAATTATTTTAATTTGTCTTATGGTATTTCAGGTAACCCTACATTTTGCTACAGACATGTGTGCTGGAACATTGATCAAACAGGTGCAGTTGGAGAGAACTTGCTTCATTTATGTTTCCTGAATAACACAAAAACCCATTACGAACTGGCCAAGAGGATACTTAAACGATTTCCAGCAATGGTCAATGATATATATCTTAGCGATGAATATTATGGTATTAATATTTTTCAAGTTGCTTATATTATACTGTACGTTTATTTGAAAATAATGTATTCAGGCATATTAATATTTAGTAAAAATTGGATGTCTGTTAATTATTTATAATTTTTTTTTTCTCGGTCAGTAATTTACCAAAGGCTTTTCATTGCAGTGATAGATTTATTTCCAATTTTAATTGCTAGTCCTCATACATTTTTGTATGTAACTTGGGACTTGCAAGTGTTAGTTTTTGAATTTGTAGGAACGTTTGTCACTCACTCATTCCTTCAATCATCTTGATGTACCCTTGGATACATAATACAGGGTTCATGCTACTTCTTGAGCTACTTGAATACTCCTGAAATTTTCTTGCAGTTTGTAAGGGTGCAGCTTGAAAAGCCCTTGAAAATATGAGTTTTTGCTAAAACTCCTCGAATTAACTCCTTTAAGTCCTTGTACTGTCATCAAATCATATCAACTTGTTGAAAACAAATCATACGAACATTGGGTAAACGGATTATTTAATGCAGTTTGAAAAACTGCAATTAATCCAACATTTAGTATAAATCAGAATGCCTGCACAGGGCAGGAAATTGATTTTTAGGCCGTCGGAATGTCCGAGACGGGTAGCTTTTCTATACGGACAAGAAATTAAAATATTATCTACCTTAAATTGTCCGATTGGACAAGCATGTTGTAGAAAGAAATAAACTTTTTTCTTGACTTTGGATATAGAATGAATTATTCTAAAAATGTCACTGGAAGTGGAGCATCAGAAATGGTAGTAGTTGAAGAAGAAGAAATTCTGCCACTACTTGTAATCCTGAAACTTACTGAAGATGAGTCAGAAGCTTATTTAAGTAGAGTAAAAAGAATAGCATACACAGATTTCTCAAAAGGTAAACGTTTTATTCAAATTGTTGAGTTTCTTTGATATTTTTATTAGCTATAAGCTTTTTTTCTTTTAAAAAAAAATTCAGATGCAGTGTATTGTTTTGTCAGATTTTTTGGGCATAATTTGTAGTTTTGTGGTTCAGACAAGCAAGATAAACATTGCACTTGTCTGAATGGACAAGAGGATTGAGAAGAAAGTTTCTTGCCCAGCTGCAGGATGTAGAACACAATGTGGAACATTGTGCAATACTTAAAGACAGAAAAAGGTACTTGACAAAATGGTGACGGAACTGATGAGATGGTTCATTCAGGGAAAGCTCACAGCGCTAAAAGAGGGCAGTGAAAGACATGGATAATAGGCTGATGAAATAAAAGATCAGTTTAAGAAGCTCAAGAAAAAACTGAGAACATGACTTAAATTGTGTGAAGCATTTTGTTTTGCCAGTATCACAGCTGTATACTCTAAAATTGATATGTTCAGTTGTTTGTTCAAAGTATGCTATTATGCATATGGATATAAGATAACTATAAGTCCTGATCCACATGTTCCAGTCTTGTTCTTGTACTCGTGGAGTTGACTGTGGAACTTGTTAAACTTAAACACACTAGCTTCGTTACTCTGGTTCTTTCCATCAGCAATGAGTCTTGGTATCAGTACTGTACAAGGTTTTGCCACTTTCGTTTTAGACTTTAACTTTAAATATTATCAATAAATTTTCTTTGTTGGTTATTGTTGAACCAGCTAATGTGTCTGTTTTTCTGTTTAATCATGGAGACTTTTTGAAGCATGTTTTAAGACTGTTGGTTGACAGCTGCTGAGAATGATTCAAACGAATTAAGTGCAGGTGTCAAGAGCACTCCTTAAGAACATCCATTTCACTCCTTGAATACTCCTTGAATATTCCTGGAATTTCGTACTCACAGAGCAGCTCTAACAAGTGCCTGCCACTGCTGCCTGCATGTCTTTGCCTTCTTTGTCAGCTCGCCCCGGATGACATTGTTTGCTCACATCTTCTTTTCCACTGCCTGTCGCCAAGTCTCTCTTGGTCTTGCTATCGACTGTTTCCCAGGTGATGTCCAGTGCATGGTGACTCTTGGAATGGCAGATGGCTCCATTTTGAAAACATGGCTATCCAGCGCCACCTTCTAGTCTTCACCTCAGACATATCTGAACAGACATGATTAGAACGCTGCTGAAAATAGTTACTGTTCATCAACAGGATACCTAAATTGTATGCAATTCTACAATTGATTTCGACTTCATTAATAAGTGATAATTTTTGTTATTGGTCGAGATTACCTGGTGTAGTTTTGTTTTTGATATGGTATCGGGCCAGAGTATGTTTAGGATTCAGTGTAGGTAGCAATTTTAGAATGTGTCAAGTTCGTGACCTTTTTCCACCATAGTTTACCAGAATACTTACAGTGTAAGTGGGGACCTTGAGCGAGTCCAAAAGATACGTAGCACTTTCCATAATATCACCTGAGCGATCTTACAGTCAATGCTTAAATAATTTTGGACTCAGAACGTTACGGAACCTGGGCAATGATCAATGCACAAAGTTGTTGAACAGTATGTCGTCAAGTCAGCATTGCCTCTCACATCTTCTACCTCTAAAGCATAATGGACCTTATAACTTCTGTAACAATCGGGTTTACGAGCTGCCACTATTCCGTACCAATCAGTTTAAACATTCTTTTATTCCCGCCATGTGCAGCCAATGTTTTTATTCTTCCTCATCATAAATTTCACTTTAATAACAATATTCGTTTTTTATTCTTTATTACATACTTTTTCATATAGTTTTGTTTAAGACATTGTAAATACTTTAATTAAATTTTACCTATTTATATTGTAAATAATTATGCAATTCAGACTTTTAGCTGCGATATAATTTGAAATAAAACTATGTATCTATTTATCTATCTCTCTATCCAAGCTTCGTCCTCATTCAGCGGCCCTTCACACTTTGTTGTTCGTTAGATAAACTCTAAAAGCTACCTGAATCAAAGAACTTAGGGTTAATAACATTGGTCTGATTAGAAGAATATAATTTCGAGTAGTAATTTTTGATTTCATCTAATATGTCTTGGGGATCGTCAACTGTAGAGTTTGGTGTCGTCTTTAAGTGAGTAATGTGGCTTTTGTTGTGGTTACGTTTCTCGAGATGAAAAAAGTATTTTGAGTTTTTTTCACCAAGTTCATACCATCTGGTTCTGCTTCGTACTATCGAGCCTTTGGTTTTTTCTTCTGCTATTTTATCAAGCTTAGCGCTTATAATTTTACTTTTGTTTAAAATTTCGTGATCATCAGGATTTTGGTCGCATTGTTTTTTTAAGTTATTTAATTCGCGTAAAAGGTCAAGCTCTTTTTGTCTTTTCTTTTTTGCAATTCTTTTAGAGAAGCGTATAGAAAATGTGCGAATTTCCATTTTAATCATTTCCCAGAATAACCTTTTGTCTATAATTTCTTTGTGTTTTTCCGCTGCGTATTTGATGTAAAATCTTAGTTTGATTACGAACTCTTCATTTTCTAACAAGGAGCTATTTAGCTTCCAAAAACCGGGGCCACGTTTTCTTTGATCAAACTCTGCTGACTTAATGTTAATTGTAACTGCTTCATGGTCTGTATCTTTTTGATAATATGCTGTTATGTCTGATTTTTCAACTTGTGAGCTTAGGCGTTGCGAAATTAGCCAATAATCTAGTCTACATTTTATCTTCCCCGAGGGATTACTCCAAGTATATCGTCTACATTCAGGGTGTTGCTGTCTCCAGATATCTACTAATGTAAAATTGTTACAGACTTCATTAATGGCCCGGATAGTATTGGATTTTGCACTGTTGTCCCTCTCTCCAAATTTGTCAAGATCGCTAATGGGGCAATTAAAATCGCCGCCAATTACGAAGTTTTCAACGGTGAACTCCCGTAGTTTGTCTTGTAAGCTATTTAGAAACTGCACTTGCTGCGATTGGAGATTTGGTAAATATGATATTTGAAACATATAGAACAGGCTAAGGTACGATGGCCGCGAAGAGCCACTAAAAAACTTTGAAACAAAAATTTCAACGCAAAAAAACTTTGAAATAAAAACTTCAAGAAAAAAAATTTAGAGATAAAAACTTCGAGGCAAAAAATTTTGAGATAAAAACTTCAAGACAAAAAATTTTGAGATAAAAAATTCCAGGCAAAAAATTTTGAGATAAAAACTTTGAGAAAAAAATTTAGAGATAAAAACTTCGCGAGAGTATTGTTATAACCTTTGCAGCCGCAGTTTCTTAAAAGCACGTTGCAAAACAACTGAGAAAATGTCGGCAGATAAAGTAAGTCTGAGATTACTTGAAATGTTTCTGCAGATTACAATGAGCCCAAATGTAAATCTACCTTGTTAGACTCTTTTAATAGCATGTTAATATTATTCTACACCAGATTTTAAGTGACGGTTGTTCATGTGATTAGTCTGAGCAGAACCTTTCTGAAGGTATGTAAGATTATTTTCCTTTTCCCTATGTAAGCCGATCAAAGTCTAGAAGCGTAGACATGATATATGTTTCATTCCTAATGATTTTCCTTTCAAACGAGTGAATGAACGCCCACTGAACGCTTTAGAAGATATCTTTTCCAAAGCGTTTTAATACTTTCAAGTTTGTAATATACATACGACACATTTCGAACCACTGGTTCATCTTCATTGAGAGAAACTCTGATGTGTCTTAAGAGGAAATAATACCAGAACAAATACTGGAAAAATCAGACGCTCCGAGTGGGAATTGAACCCATGACTCACCGATTTCAGGACTGGTGCTCTACCACTGAGCAACAGAGGCAAATATACGGTGGGTTTGATTCCCGCTTCTACTCATTACACAAATAATTTTGGTTGTTTTTTAAAGATTAAAATCTTTAGCGAAACTTATCCTATTCCTTATATGTACAAATATGTAGCATATTTGAAGCCCGAATCGGCCACTAACAATTTTACTTTTGACTTTTTTTTTTTAATTTTCGCGTTTTGACTATCGAAATTTCACCTTTTTGTTAACTTTCTTTTTATAAATAATGTTAATTCAAAATTCAGCTATTTTCAGATTTTTAAACTTAAGGCGACGTCAATAATGACATTTTGCTGAACTAAACGCCCTTGTGATAAGCACAGCAATTCATGCCTCTAATTTAAACCACCTGCTGTCTTTAAAAAACAACCGTAACGATCGAAGGCTTTGACTTTGATCTGCGATAGCAAACTTCAGTAATAAAAAGACAAAAATTGTGCATGATTGTTGGTCTTGGTTTCTGTAGACAACTACCAATTGCAACTGGTTTTAAAATTTTTTAAACGGTACAATTATTTAGGGATAAAATTTTTCAAAAGATGATACATTTAAGGTGTTATTGAACAATGGAAGGAATTTAGTACCCTTGACGTCCTTTCAGGTGATCATATATTATTTTGTAATTTGAAATTCTCACACTTGCTTTGCAGCAGAACGAAAAAAAAAATATCCAAGGTTTAGTAAGGGAGATCAAGTCGAGGAAGCTAAAAGTAAATTCAGATTCACAAGCATCTACCGCCGCGGACAAGGTACTAACGATAACAAACAATTTTATAGCATCATTATCATAGTAAATATAATTTGAGTTTCATTGTTAAAACATACATTACTAAGTATTTTTAAAAATTGACGAAAGTTAACTTTCTATTTTAGAAATCAAAGCTCCACAAAAAACAAAGTTCTGTTACGGGAGTTCCAAGTTTAAAGAAGACACACAACGCTGTGGTTGGCTGGTTACATAGCAACGATAAAGACTCCAAGTACAAATCGGTCAATCTGCGGCATGGCAGTGGACAACGGAAAGTTGAATATACCAGTGCTGAGATTGCTACTGCTGACCTTCTATTGGAAAAAGCCAAAATCGTTTTCTTTCCAAATGGAAGATCAAGGAGACATGACAAAATTTAACTTTGAAATGGGAGACTTTAAACATGACGCTATTAAATTTTTTCAGGACGTTGAGGATAAAGAGGTGACGCTTTCCAAGTATCTTAAGTCACATGGCCTGTTTTCCAGCCGTGTTCAATTTTATATGATGACAATATGCAAAGAATTCAATTTGAATCATCCGAGCAAGAAGATTAAGTTGTCAGATGAAAGCGTAAAACCCCCTTCAAGTGAGGCAGTTTTGGGAAATTTTAAAAATCGTATCTCCATCGGCTCCTCAACTGCTGGGTCACAATTGCAAGCTGAGAACCATTTTTTGATACCATCCTTTGCTCAGGCGGACGCCACACAAGCTTGTACATCACAGTGGTTGGAAGATCAGCGATTACATATCAGCTACGATGTTCCTGTAGAGTCACAGGATGCAGAGCAGACAATCACAATATGTTCGTTCTCTCGGCAGCAGTGCAAGGACATTTTGTCCCACCATAATTTTGATTCGATTGAGAAAACACTTGACGAATTTCAGCCACCAGAACATGGGTTTGTTGTTACTTCCATTGAGAAAAGGCGTAAACAGTATCTTATAACTGTAGATAATACAGATGAAACTCGGGTTCTAGATGAACCTCAAGTGTGGTACCAACCAAACACACGCACGTTTGCCTCTCCTAGTTCTGGCTTAGGCAGCTCCTTAATTTTACGCCCTCAGACATTTCGGGGTATGACAGTAAAGAATTAGTGATTGCTGTCGTTACATCATGCCCAAGGCAGTCGGGAATGTTTACGTGGTTCAGAAATAACCAAGCAATTAAAAAGGGGTTTAACTTTTGCTGTTTGGAAGTAAGTGAGGAAGGAGACTACAGCGTTAAAGTTGAACTTGATGGAAAAGAAGCAGTGTCAAAAGTACTCTACATTGAAAAGTGTTCTCCAGGCTTCACAGTAGCATCAACATCAGAAAATAGTTCGTCGGTTGGAAGTAAAATAAACACAGCGAGAATGGAAGATGGGCAATTCTCACAGACAGCCTCATATGGTGTTCCTTTAATTGAAAAAAAAAGATCTCAAGTACGATTCCAAGGTGGATGAGATTGGACGAGGACCTTTTGGTGCAGTATATAAAGCTTCTTGGGCTGCAACACATGTTGCTGTGAAACAGATGAAGGTGAGGAATGTAAAAGTGATAGAGTCTTAAAGTCTTAAGTTCACATGCATAGCAAAATACGGCACCCAAATATTGTCCAAATTATGGCTGTTGCGACTGGAAAAAACGCTGTTTATATTGTCTGTGAGCTGGTGAAAGGTGAAAATTTGGATGAGCTACTTTTTGCAGATGATGATGGGGCTGTATTTACAATTCCCGATGACCAGAAAACCTTTGTGGGGAAGCAAATAGTGCAGGCTGTGGCATATCTCGATAACCTAAAACCACCAATTTTTCATCGGGATATCAAGCCTGCAAACGTTCTGGTAGCCGCTGGATCCTTTGTCACAAAATTTTGTGATATGGGGCTCGGTAAAATAAAATCGTTCCAAACAACAGCTCATGTTATAACAACGGCGCTTGCTGGTACGCCTAACTATATGGCACCTGAATGCCTTCTTAGTAAGAGAAAGGCCACAACAAAAGCAGATGTTTGGTCCTTAGCATGCACTCTTTTTGAGCTCTTTACAGGAAAGGACTGCTGGGGGCAGATGGAAAAATTGGCCACCAGCAGCCAAGACAATGATGAAGAGGATTCAGAAGTACCCCAAGGGTGCGGGGGCATTTATGGATTGTTACAGCGCGAGGAGCTACCGAATACTTTGGATCACTTACCTGTGACAAACTTTATAAAAGAGATCCTTGTGAGGTGCTTCGAGCACAATGAAGTAAAGCCCCCTGACGCCATCGCAATTCTACAATGTTTTCCTTAAAAAGATTTTTTAATATACCCTCCATACTTCCACAGGGAAAATATGACAACGATTACTGAAAAGTACAATTTCATTTTGCCAAGTTACTCAGTGTAATAACTCCAGTGAGCCTGAAACTGGTCATTTGTTTTGTATGAGGGAAGTTTCAACAGACTATCAGTTACATTTTTTTTTCTTTCAATCTATTTTGTCACTACTTGAGAGGTAATAGCTTGTGATCCATTTGTTAACCGCATAATTAGGACCTTTGAATGATACTGACGTTGAAGCTTCTAGATATTTTCGAGAAATAGTAGTAATAAAATGATGTAAAATAAATACGACTTAAAGAGATTGTCACAACGTCAATAACAGTTTATAAAAAAAACAACCGTAAATCTTGGTTTACATGCCAAAAGCAGAAAGAAAAACTTAAAACGCAAAAGTTTTGAAGTACTAATGTTCTTCCCCTTACCACAAAATACAAGCCAATGTGGACAGTGATGTAGGAAACGCAGCAGCCGTAGTAGCCTAGTTTATACATCATGTTTGCAAAATGTTCAATAGAACAAATATTCATTTTGGGAATTCCCTTCCCCCCTTAACTCCCCCTTCCTCCTATGAACCATCCTTCCTCATTTCCCAATGGTACCTGAAAACACAAAGAAATCAGTGCAAATGTGTAATAAAGGTATAACTCAAAAATGTGTGCAATCATGCTGATTTTTAGCAGTTCTATTCTTTGTCTGAGACCAATGATGAATTACTCGAGTTAATCTGTAGTCAATGATTCATCAACCAGGTTGATTTTTAAAAACGATTTTATTGCCAAGCTTTCGGGCTCAATTTCCGATTATCAGAGGAAAAATGATTTATATGCTGTATCGCTTGCCCTGAGGATAGCTAATTGAACCCAAAAGCTCGATCAGCAATTCAATTGAGGAAAACTTTCACTGACTAATATTTCGAAATTCTCACTTGCTTGTCGTGTTTAACAACCAGTATAAAAAACGTGGATAAAAAGACAGCTTCAGAAGGAGCATATAAAAACCTGATGACCAAGCTTAATGAGGGAAGGTAACGGTTTTTCATTTTCATCAGGGTTTCTTCTTGGTCGGTCGGCTTATCAAAAAGGTGTCCAAGTCAAATAAAACTTTAAAAAATTCAGTAAACGCACGGGACTAACAGTGATCGTATATCTTGGTACAAATGACCAATGTCACTTAACGAAAAAATATCTCTAAAACATATTGTTAAATTTTATAAGGTCATTTTTTGTCCTGTTGTTGTGTTTCTATCCAAATTCATGTAGAACATTCAGGAAATTGTGTGACTGTTCTTGTTGTTATGTAATTAGCTAAAAATAGTAACAATGAAAATTATCTACTCTAAAAATAGAAAAAGGCATGATGTAATTGTCATATGACTAGCTTATGTAACGTTTGTAGATTATACTTTGCTTTTCTGTAACTTGCTAGACTGTTCCTACAGCTAGTGTATATATAGGTGAGACCCAGCATTCCGAGTGAATCAGTGTTTTGCTCCAGTCAGTTGCTGTTTTACTCCTCGTCATTGTCCTGTACATAATTATTGCCGTACATATGTGTTGGAGTTCTTGAATAAAGCCTGCTTGATTGCTACATTCTACTGTTTTATCCGGTGTCTTCTTTGCGAGTGTCCAAGAAAAGAATTGGGAGTAAAAATACAACTCATACAATCTCAAACAAACCGAAATTATACATAATGTTGATAATGTAAGAACTTATAATTAAACCAATTGTATCAACTCATTTTTAATAGCAGAAAAAGAGCAGCTAAGTGCTTAGCAATTTACACTGCTCAGTCACCATGATCTAAATCAGAGGAGAATTGGGTTCAAGTTGGGACAGCAAAACATCTACGGATTGATTGGATAAAGCAGCCTGTTCGTAAACAATTCGATGTGACAATATGGCGCCTCTGTATATCCAATAAATCCATAAATGCTTTGCAGTCCCAACACGAACCCAGTTTTCTCCTCGTTTATAACATGGCGAATTGGTCTAGTTCCATTGTGATGGTGATAAAAAGCCTTAAAGCTTCCCTTTTATCAACAGGTATTCTGTAGCCACAATCAATAATTTCTGCTATAGCTTTGATCTCAGGGTTGAAATCGCGGCATTGACGCGTGTACAACTCTTTGCAAATTTTCATATCTCTCTCGTCAGTTCCGACCAATTAGCTTCTTGTGGAGTAAATTTCTGGGAGAAATAACATTACATCTGGCTTGCCTTTAATGACACCTACTTCTCCTTTTGAACCTCGATTCTTTTCGTATTCCATAGTTCAACCAAATAATAAAGTTCCTGTCATATCACAGGCATAAAGCGCAATTTTAAGCACTATGCACAGGGCAATGATCTCTGTATATCCCACCTTCTCTCAAGTCCTTGAAAAAACTAATCCACCACCCACCACAACCTTGTCTTAGCTTAGACCAGAATGCCTCTATTCTTTGGTTTGCAGTGCTTTTTCCTTGAATAATGCTTCTATTACCCGTGAGTCTATCCGTTCCATTGTTTCTAAACAGCTGTTGTAGCACAGCAACTATTGCATTCTCCGTTCCTTTATCTGTTCGTATGAGTCTTGGAACACCTCCAATTTGTTGTACTGTATTGAGAAAATTATTAGCAACTACTCTAGGATCACTGTTCGTAGAAGCTACTTCAAGCCAAAATATCCGCCTTGAAAACCCAACAATGCAACCATGGATACAAAACCATATGGCTTAAGTTTATCCCAGCCATCCAAGTGCCAGAGAAAGTTCGGACCTGGCGTAAAGTATCTTCTTTGTAGACGGTGTCGTCGGCGGCTTTCAATGCCCTCTGGATCAATTACTGTCATAGCGTGCATTACAGTATCTCGTGTAACTGTAAAATTATATTTTATTTTAAGCCTCTGTGTCATTTCACGATACCCTACATGAGATCCAACGTAGGCTTCCATTTCATTGAAAATAGCAGCCACTATTTCTTCCAGTGAAGATTGATTTCTTCTTCCGTTTCTTTTAAGGCCTAATATTCACAGCCAGCATTTTAAAGTTTGGATTCCTATGGTGATGCCATGAATAATCCCAAGGAATCCTACGATTTTTGAGTTATTGTATCCTTGAATAAAATACCTTCTTATGTTATTTGCAACACCATTTAGGAGGTTGCGATGCTGTAGACGTAGTGTTAGGGTGTAAATTGGTAAAACACAGGTACCTTCGCAGAATAACTTCGCCAACATAACAGCCAAAAATAAACTGAAAACAAAAGAAAGTTTATTTGTAGCAAAGGACAAAGACCTTTTAACGCGAGTGGTTTGCACTGTTAAGAATTCTACTAACAAGCACGTTACACAATCGCGTATATATTTCCTTCTTATATGCTTTCTGGTATTTCATCGCTTTTAACAATTACATGTGTAATGACAACTACGAGAGATTGTTTTTCATGAACAAAACAGTTTTAAATCAATGGGAAATGTTTATGAAACTCAACGAAGAAAACTTCTTAAAAAGTACGTGTACGATTAAAGAAAACATTTGCTTAAATACAGGACGGCATAACATGTTTAAAATGATAAAACGTTTCTCCAAGGACGTCAAAAAATTAAGTCACTAAGTTATCCTTCTGTAACAGCAAATGCATTAATGCGTTATAGAGCTTCACAGCTGATTGAAGAACAACACAATTCTTCACACTTACTTAGTTTTCATATTGATTGTCATCATCAGCACTGAACCAAGGCAAAAAGTTTGAAAACTGATTAAGAGCTCAATTTAAAAGAGAGAATGACTTGAAAAGCCAAACAATACAGATGATCCCTTCGGTCACTTTAGATCTTGCACGTGATCTGTGACAGCTGTCTCATTTTTTTGTCTTGAAGTTTTCATCTCAAAATTTTTTGCCTCGAAATTTTAATCTCAAATTTTTTTGCCTCGAAGTTTTTATCTCAAAATGTTTTGTCTTGAGGTTTTTATTTCAAAGTCTTTTGCCTTGAAATTTTTGTTTCAAATTTTTTGTCTCGAAGTTTTTTAGTGGCCCTTCTCGACCATCGTACTAAGGAGAAGTGTTGATATTACATTGTTTTCATTTTCAACACGAGTTGCGTATGTGAACTTAGTTT
>JAPEIX020027054.1:0-12241 GCA_026122405.2 Zoanthus sansibaricus
AATACTACAGTGATTTTATACATATATGCAACGACTAAAAACAAAAAGAAAAAATTTTATGTCATATGCACTTTAATTTGGCGGGATTTTTGGCGCACGTCCAGCAATTTTCCCGCCTTTTAGATAGGTTTGGAGTTTGGGTTTCTTGAGAAGCAGTTTGCAACATTTTTATCAGATTTTCTGTTTGCTTTTTTAAAATTGAATTCAATCCTTTGTAAGATTTAATAAATATCGGATTTACAATTGTTGAAATTGGTTTGTTTTACCATGGGGAACGACTGGGAGCGAAAAAAAAATTATGCAGATTTCTGACTTGTTTTGACAAGATCACTTCAAGATGGTGATTTGTTAAGTACTTTAAATGGGATGGCGAAGTGTGAAAACATTTCAGATTGGTTGTGTTCTTCTAATGTTTTATTAAAACATTGAACTTACTTCTAAAAGGATATTCTGATAAATTATAAAACAAGGTATTTGCAACATTTGTTTTACGATTTAATTTCAGCTTTAGATAAATTTCAGTGAATGAGCGCAACTTGCTTCAAAAAATTATCTTCTTCGCGTTAATGTTTAAAAGTTCTATCTTTTTACAATCTTTCTTCATGTACGACTTTTTGTGATTTCTATTTTATTCTATTTGAACTCAACATTCCATTTTATTATGTAGTTATTTAATCTAAAAATTTTTGTTTGTTCAAACTCGACTCTTGCTTCAAGTTCTGTAAGTCATGTTTCGCGCCTTGCAATGCACTGGACTAAGGTTGCTTATTAAAAGGGTTAAAGGCTATCAGTTCGTGGTTTGTTTACATATTATTCAACTTTTGTGCTATCTACCCTTGATACTGATCTTTACAGCCGCATCTCACAAGCACTGAGCTTTTATTACATCTTATGTTTCCAGTTTTGGGAGCCTGAGCCTGTTTGCTGGCTATGCCATGCTAAAAAGGCCAAAACGGCTGTCCATGGCTGCTAACATTCAGGCTAACTATTTTTTAATGATAGATAAAAGGGGGTAAAACCGCAACCAACGTGGCCATAGTGCCCAATATAGTGGCTTCAACTTAGCTACTGGCACGCTTGTGCTATCTATACTTGAGTTCATCTTTATAGCCATAGTGCCCAATATAGTGGCTTCAAGTTAGCTACTAGCACGCTTGTGCTATCTATACTTGAGTTCATCTTTATAGCCATAGTGCCCAATATAGTGGCTTCAAGTTAGCTACTGGCACGCTTGTGCTATCTATACCTGAGTTCATCCTTATAGCCACATACCACAAGCATTGCACTTTTACCATTACTAAACTTAAGATTAACTAAAGCTAAGCAAATATTAAAAGCAGAGTATTCGTTTACCAACACCTCTACACACACCAACAAAAAAATAATGGTGAGGCAGAAAGCATTGTTGTGCAGAAAAAGTTAATGGCTTACAGAGATAGACCACACCTAGCAATGGGAGCGTTACTATATTAAGCAATGACTAACAGATTAATCTGCACTAAACTAGATTACAAACCACCAAACAAGCCTACAGGACGAAATAGGTCATCAATACGATGGACAAGAAGAAGATCACAGAACATATCCAAGGTGTCTATGTTCTATTATGACAAAAAAGGTGAATAAACATTCAACACCAAACAACCTCTAACTCTACATAATGATAAGAATCTACAAGAGATGCCAGTCAATCAAATTGCAAATGCAGTTATGCATAACAACATCACATAATTATAGAGGAGAAGAAGCAGCAGAGATAAGCCAGAATGTAGACGATTGGAGAGAAGAAATACTAGGTCTAAACACTAAAGAGATAAAAGAACCCTCAAAGCAAGATCATCAACAAAACAAGACTACAAACGGTGAAAATTTTTCAACAAGTTTCAACTACGAAGCAACCAAGGAAACTCCAACAGTGCACACAACAAGGGAAAGAAAGAGACCCAGAAGACAGACCAAAGAACCAGAGGATTTAGTAGTGAGAAAACAGCTCTGTTTTTATGTATCTTTTCCATTTTCTTGTAAACTATGGAAGTGAGGTGTATTGCATAGCTATGTAAATTGGAAAGAAAAAAGGAAATGCACTCTCACTACTAAATTTTGCTCTTGACACCATTAGTTACCAGCCTCCCATCGCTTGGTCAAGGTGAATCGATCCGGAAGTGACTTTTCCAAACTTTATATGCAAATTACACCATCAAGAATTTTTCTTTTAACTATACCATCACAAACGTTACTAGGACATTTTTTACGAACAAAAAACCCACAACTGATATATACACTTTACATTGTTTTCATTTGAGTGTGTCAGAAAAAGAATCGCAACCAAGTTTATGTTTACCCTACAATTTGATTTGGGTTATCTTTCACAGCCTCAAAAACCAGTATCTCAGACATATAATATTAAATTGTCTTCCAAGTCCAACCTTCAGGCATATTAATTTATAAAATCTGGCCAATTTTCACCGCTAAACTTTACAAAATATAATTATAGTGTAACAAAAGAGTTTTTTTACCTCACTTCTATCACTTACTGTATATCAAGTATTTTGTTTAAGGTTGAAAAATATAGATTCCTCCACATTATAACGGCATTACAGTGCATATCACTAGCTACAGGTAAGACCATAAAATTATGGGTGTGTAAGGTATTTTTGCCATGGTAACAGCGCACAGTTTTTTAAAACCTTTAAAACGAAGTTTTTTTTCAAAATTACACAAGTTTGAAAACCTGAATAGTTTTGGCACACTTGTAACATTACTTTGAAGTTTTACTCTAACAAATAGCTTTTCAGAAATCTTTGAGTTTGAATCTTTTAACAGTAATTTAATATTTTTCTTGAGGCACAGCACTCTTACATAGCGGCCTATCATCCTTACCTGGGTAATACAACGTAAAACCCTGCTTCTTAATCTTGCAAGGTTGCTTTGGGCTGCAACAAGTTCTCGAATGATATCCTCAGCCTTGTCACTGAATGAAGACAATTGAAAATACTCAAACATGTTAAATAAGGAGGCTATTCATACTTGTGTTACAATTAACACTTATTGACCAAGACCGAGGGAAACAGTATGTTTTGTGGTCCCGAGACCGCCGATGTTTCCCAAGGAAATATGGCCGAGGGAAACATGGCCGAGGGAAACATGGCCGTCAAGGGACCACAAAACATACTGCTTTCCGGAGGTTAAGTTCAATAAGTGTTTTGTTATATACCAACTATCAAAGAAGAACAAAAAGCAGCTTTTTATATGATTATTTGTTATCCAAACTTGTGTTTTGTGAACTTTTAAAATCACACCAAATTACAATTAACTTCCGGTTTTGTTATTTACCGGTCCATAACATAATGCATGTGGTTGCTGGTAAACAGCGAAACTTTTTCACGTGCGCGTGATGTCCTCTCGTCCAAAAGGAGTACGAGAAAAATGGACTTTGATCGCTGGTATATAACAACAGCATTTCTTAGCTTCTGAATTCCAGCTACCAAGGGGATTTCTAGTATAGCCTATAAGGGGGAATTTGGTAAAGCAGTAATCTAGTAAATGGATTGTTGTTAACATATGTTCAATCAACACCCAATCTTTTCTTTTATGAAATACTGCAGTGCGTTTTTCACCTTCTTCTCCCTAAGGCAAAAATATCGGCACTCACACATACAGCTGTCAAAGGTCCTAAATCTTTTTTTTATTTAACTACAACCAACATTATTTATTCCTTTTAATGTTTTCACTGCAACCATGCAGCCTTACATTAGCAAAACTTGCTAACACTTAAAGGTAACCACATCAGAGATCACTTTTACTAATGAGATACACATTGACCTCTCTCAATCTGTTTCCATTTAATATGTAATTCTTTAAACAGAGTTGTCACTAAGTGGCGGCTGCCGGCGAAATTCACCGGCTGAGAAAGAGGTGATCTCCTTCTGGATTTGGCTGTCTATCACTTGCGAAAGGGAAACAGACTGTTTTTAAGCCATTTTTAACCAGCTCGAAGAAAATACCAATTGCCAGACAATTTTCTAAGTGACAACCCTATTTAAATGACACTAACTTCATCTTCAGGCAAAAACGCCTGTGAGGCCATGTTTAACCTTCTCTTCACACTCCCCTTCTTGGATTTTGTACGAATTTTGCCCATTTTTATTGCTTCAAATCTGCATACCCTCTTTATGATTTACTCCATTAAAAGAAGTCCTAGCATCCAAATTAACATAATTTTTTTCTTATTTTACAGTGTACTGTACAACTTAAAACATTTTCAACTAACTTTTCTCAGAAATATGAGAGACAAACTCTAAATGTGGGAAAGTTTTTGGTGCACTGAATGTTTAGGGTACTATATAATGTTACTCAGGACTATAATTATATAATGATTTCATGCTGAGCTTGGCATAAAATTAATAGGAATACACACTGTAATTTCCCTGCTGTCTAATTAGTAAATTTTTCATTATAAATAATCTTGTTAATTGCCAAATTATATATTAATTATTTGTAAATAATATTATATTTATTATAAACAGATTATTATTATGCAATACTTTCTTTTTGATCTTAGTGCCAAGAGAAGGAAGACATTGATGCATTATTTCTAGAAGTGTCACACTGACATGGCAGTTACTGTACAACAAAAGATGGCAAAGAAGTTATTATTATTTAAAAAAGTACTTATTTAAAGTACTGTACCTTCCCGAGTAGCTGATAGCTTCTAAACACTTTACACACTGCTGTTCGAGATCAATATGTCTCTCTAGAATTTGAACACCAGCTTGTAACTCCTATGAAACAACAGAATTTGCACATTGTCACACAGAAACCTAGAGTTAATGAATGTCAAATGACAAACTCAGAGAACTAGTCGAACAAATACAGACTGAGTGAAATTCAGTAATCTATTGCAACCAATGCACCAACCTCCCTGGAAGTAAAGCAACTTAGCAAATGAGAATGGTAAATGTCAACTTTGATGTGATTAAGAATTAACACACAACAACCAAGCAGCTATTTACCAATGAGATCGAAACGACTGAACCCCATACAGGGCAAACTATTGGAGCATACGGAAATGTCTTAGAAAGACTTGAGGCAGTTAGGCCCAGCATTGAATTTTGAAGTTGATGGAAGTGTTGAAGCAGAACAGCTCTTCCACAAAAAATACTAAAATCAATGAAAGAGCTTTAAAGCAGTATCACCACCCAATAAAGACCATTGTTCAAAGATATTCTTCCAGACCTTAGCAACACCAAAGTGTTTTCCAAGGTGCATTTCTCTAACAGATATTGGAACATACTGCTCATAAAACAAGCATCCCGACTTACCACTTTTAGCACACCCTTCAGCCAATACAAATGGCTACACATGCCTTTTGGAATTTCATCCACTGGAGAGATTTTCCAATTATATATCAATCAAGTCATTGAAACCTGGATGAAATAAAGACTGTCTCTGATGATATCCTTGTCACTGGAAATGGCGACAACCTCAAAGCAGCCATCGAAGATCAGATCGCAAACCTTATTCAGCTTAAAATTAATGCAGAGAACAAGGGGTGCACCTCAACAAGGAAAATGTCTACCGAAGTAAAACAATTCTTGGTTCCCTAAATAGACCACATTTTAACACCTATGGTGCAAAAGCAGACCCAGCAAAGATTGAAACAACTTTGAAGATGGATGACATCCAACCAACATTGCCAGGAAAGACATTGCATTCATCTGGGATGAGATTCACAACCAAGCATTTAACCAGCTCAAGTAACTAGTAACAGAACTACCAGTCAGGAACTGATGATCCGATGTGATGCAAGCAACACAGGACTGGGGGCAGCACTGTTGCAAAATGATAGGCCCTTAGCTTATGCCAGTCAAGCATTGATGACCACAGAGTGTAACTATGCACAAATTGAAAAAGAACTGTTGACTATTGTTTTTGCAGCAGAACAATTCCACCTGACGTGTACACATATAGGAAACCACTCAAAGTTTGTCCAATCACAAGCCTTTGGAAACAATTTTTTCGAAACCACTTGCTACAGCCCCTTGATGACTCCAAAGAAAATTAATGAAACTTCAACTAAACAACCTTCAAGTTAACTACAGTACAAGAAAGGCATCAACTTACATCTGGCTTACACACTCAGCCATCATTACATACTGTACATGTCATAAAAGAAGCTTGTGCAGACAGTGTGTTTCTTAAGGCTTGGGAAATGGGTTACACTAAGTGGGAAAGCAGATACACCTGGAGTGGGCACGAGGTCATCAAGCACCGAATGCTCAAGTATCTAGAGAGGTCTGGGGACATCCCCAGAATTATTTTGAAATTTCGAGTTGGGGAAAACCGGTACAGCCGTCGGGGAACATCGGTACAATGTACCGATGTACCGTACTTAAGAAATACTCTGCACACGCTTCAATAACAAAAGCTAACTTTATTATGGCTGCTAATTCCCAGTCTCTCTTTTATTTGTGGTAGATGCCTATCTGAAATAAGGCTTTAGCATATTCTAATTGGAACCAAGTCCCTCACGGTTCTGTATGATGATAAAAAAACATTCTGAAAACGAAAACCGCGAGTTGGTTGAGGTACAACTGGTACAATGGCGACAAGGGTTGTTTGAGTATGTCTTTGAAAACTGCTCGGAACCAATTGTTACTTACTTTTGACGATAGTGATATTTCAGACGAAGAGTTTCTGCTTATCTTCCGTTTGATCTTGAAGATATGGAGGACTTCGAATGTTGGCTGAGTTTCGAGTAAGAAAAAACGACCTCCCTCGTTTAGCCGAAGCAATGCAGATCGTGTTGACCTGAGTGAACTTGTAGTGTTATTCCTGTACTCTTGTACTGCATATTACTTAAGAGGTTGACATTTCCTGTAGATATGTGGACATGTTAGTACGATTTAGCCATCCCCTGTCAGTGCTGTGTTTGGCTACAAACTTTGTTTTAGATTTCATTTATGCAACTCACGTCCATCGAATCACGCAGTGGAGTGCCCAGATACTCAGCCCTGCTGCCTTGAAACTTTTGTCGATGCAATTCACTACATATGAGAGCACAATCTAATACAGCACTACTTTGGATTTATTGATGGTACTGTTTTACCAGTTTCAAGAACTGGAACCACCAATGGCTACAAGCGTGTGCACAGATTGAAATTCCAGACAAGAGCAGTGCCTAATGGCTTGGTCGCTCATCTTCATGGTCCAGTTGGTATGAGATGAATTTTATGTGTTTAATTCACTTAAACCTTTTACACGTCACGGGAATATTTTGATTAATTTTTACCATTCTAATTATATGTAAATTTACCGGCATACATTTCGTACTTTTACGCATGGTACTGACATTTGACATACTGACAAAGTTAAGATACATGTAGCCAAACAATTAACAAGCAAGAGGCCTTTCGAAATTTCTCACATTTTTACACATTCTTTTGTTTGATTTTATAAGAGTAGAAATATAACTCGGGAATGTTGGCTGACTCTGGCCCCCTCCCACAGCTTGAAAAGCATGCTGTACCAGCTGCAGGTCATCCCTTATGTGTGAATGGGGACTCAGCATATCCTCTTGCTTACTGCACAATTGGAGGCCTTCTGTACAACCTTTGAGTTTCTATGAACACAGTCTGGGCTTCAGTTAAATGGCTGTTTTGTGAAATTGCTAACTCTGTTAAATTTTTGGATTTGAAAAGCAACTTGAAAATTCAGTTAATCAGTGTAGAAAAGCTTTATTTTGTTTCTGCCATTTTAAGAAATGGCTTTAAATATCTACATTTGTTAATTTTGTCCCACCCAGGCTTAGTGATTATTTCACTTAAAACATCAATATGTAATAAAAGAGTGGTGTTACTCTTGAGAAAAATCAGTTTTAGAATGACAAATGAATAGAGTTTATGAAAACACTAGATGCTGAAAATGCTTAAACTGAAACTGCCACTGGAATTGATTTTAATTATATAATTTTAAAGAAAGATTCTGTCTCTATGAAATTTTTTGTCACTTTAGACATTATATTAAAGCATTTGCTCTATAGACTCTATGCAATAAAGACTGCCTTTAACATATTTTGTTGTTTATATTTAAAATAACCTCACTAACCTTGTTTTTAGATTAAAACCTAAAAACATTGTTATCCTGAACAAGGCTATTAATGTGTTGCTCTTTTGAAAATAAACAAAAGGATAATAGAAAGGCTGCCATGCATATTTGCCTATTCTGTCATCTTATGTATTTGTGCTTGTTATGAACAAAAACCTACAATATGGTTCACATACAGTTATACATTCTTGATTTTGAAATGTATTTTTACATAAATATAATGTATTTATCAATTTACTCAACAATGTAGTTTATTTTGTGTTCTCTTTATAGACTTTGTAACAGTAAGCAGCAAATTATTGTCAAAGTAGCAGTTTTCCATGAGAACACATCTTATTTGTAACAAAACACAACATGTTACATATTAACATTTAAAATATAAAAGCTTTTTTCATTTTAAATTGTCAAAATAGGATAGATATCAAAGTAAACAAATGTCTTTTATAAAAAATTCACTTTTCAAGACTGCTGAGTGGAATCAAGATGGCTTGTGTCTGCTGTTGCTGCTGTTGAAACATTATGGCTTGCATGTTTTGAGCCTGTTGCTATTGTTGCTGCATCAGTGTACCCATGTCCTTCATTTGGCTTTGAGCTTGCTCTGTTTTTTTTTTAGCTTACTCTGCATCTCAAGTGATTATATGGATGCCAACACAAAATTTGATATTTTCTATGATCAGACATTTCAATTTATAAATTATCATGTACCATGTCGAAAGTTCTCTAAATGTGAAATTAAGTTATCTGCTAAACCCTGGATTATTTACAAAATCTATTCTTGCCACAGTAAGTTATAGAGATAAGCCATATTCCCAAATCATTAGGTGTAAACATTCAAGTCCTAATATAATATGTCTTCATACAAAATTCAGGAATAGTACTGTCAAAGATGTTAAAGCGAAGAAATCCGATTATTTCAAGAATTACTTTTTGTATGATAAGCATAATTTGAGAAAATGTGATCTGGAAATAGATCAATCATCAACATTAATAAAGCTAAAGCTGACAACATTCTCATTATTCTCGAAAGTGAAAAACTTGCTGACAATCACTTTTTTTAATGTGGGTAAAAACACCGACAAAGATATTCCATGTGGGAACTGCTCTACAACCTTTTTTTTCCTGAAGAGCAATTTTTCTGACTCAATGTTTCTCTCCCCTGTTTCTTTAGTTGAACTAATGGTTCATACATATCTCAAATGGACAATATAACAAATCCATTAGTCCCTATAGTACTCCCGTCTCATTGCTAAAAATTCTTAAGACTCATATTTCCTCACTTATTTTATCCCTAATTAATGATTCTTTTCTCTGTTGTATTTTACCTAATAAACTTAAATTGTCAAAAAATCCCAGTTTTTACCTCACGGATGACGTGAGTCATCGATGAGGTTTAGGAGTGAGGTGGATTCACTCGCTCACTCACTCACTCACTCGGCTGTAAACTTTTAATTGGGTAATTAATGATGCATTAACCTATAAATTTACAAGGAAAAAAGAGGCTCTAAGAGCGTGTAACCGGGCTACAAATATTGAAAATAATGTCTCAAAATTAAGGCTAGCTGTACAAAATTTATTTAATGTAAAAAGTATGTTTAAAAGAAAATTCTGAAATACACTTTTTACGGATATTTGACTGATGGTTTACAAGTTGTCTCAAAACAGTCACTCGCTACTCTGTCTGGCAAACGACAGGACAACATTTTGGTAATGCTGCTTTTAATATCTTCTATAAGTTTAGCATGATTTGAGTTAGGTTTCTAAAGTTAACCTTATCAATTAAGAGAAACGAAATGAACTTTTCCGTGGCTGTAAATGCTTGTATTATTTAAAAACATATTGTGCAGAAAAATTACACACGTCTTGTCTGTTGTCGCATACGTCTATCTGTCTGTCTGTCTGTCTGTCTGTCTGTCTCTCTGCACTATTTCCTTATTTTCTTTTACCGATGGCTGATAAAGTTGCTTTTATTGATGTTCACGACAATGGTTGTCACTATTTCTGTCCACTATATTAACCACTTTTTCTCTCTCTCTCTCTTTACAGATGGCTGACCACGATTCTAGTCCTGATATACATGGCAATGGTTGTCGTCATTTTGCTCAACATTTTGATCGCCCAGTTCACTTCCACTTACGAAGATGCAATAAAAATCGCCCGACTGGAGTACGATGTAGATCGCATGCGCATAATAACCCGACTTGAAAGCAGCAAATACGAAAGCTATGTAGGTTTGCGTTATTGATATTCCAATACCCCTATAGCTGAGTTTTATTAGGAAAAATTCATATGAAAGCGGTTTTTTTATGTTTTAACCAGCAGACAAAATTGTTGAATTTCCCAATACAGCCATGGAAATACAGTTAAAATTGCATTCAAAGAAAGCGTCTAATCGGAGCTTAAAATGCGATGCGGTATTGAGTGCATTCACAATGAATCTCATCATTAAGTAGTACTAAAAAGGAGATAAACGCAGTCTCCAAGAGACATTGAGCATGCATAAGGATTTAACTTACAAAAATTTTACTCTGAGGAAATAGGAGATATGGGCTGAACTAGAATTGCGATTTAACCCTCAGCTCCCTACTCAACTGCGTCATGCTAAAACAACTACATTGGTTAAGGCAAATTGGACCAGCTTTTAAGAATGAACAATTTTTTTTTGGGCGATAAGGGAAATCACTGGCTTTTAGGTGGAAAAATAATAAAGAATAAAACTAACGAAAAAATGATTGTAATTTTATGAATTCTATAGATCTATTAAAATGTTTGATCTTTGCTGTCAGTGGTGTACTAAGCTAGCGTTTTAAAGATAGCTTTTCGTTTATACTGCTGAAAGGAAGTGGTAACGCCCAAAAAGTAAGCTTTTGTAGTTTTCTTACAACGCAAATGAAACATTTTAATATATAACTGGTTAAAAGGTGCTATTTGCCCACTCGCCGATGCATTTCAAAAGTTGTTTTAAAACATTTTACGATCTAAACCTGACTATATAACAACTCCCTTTTCTCCATTGTACAGAACCTACGTTTTGAAAAGTACAAAGAAGAAGACATTTTGAGCGAGGAAAGACTGGCTGAAGGTAAAAGAAATTGTGCATATTTAGACACTTTGAACTAAATTTGTGAAAAAACTGCAATTAGTTTGATTAGCCATAGTAACAGCTCCAAAACGTACACCGTGCCGTCCATAGTTTTATCTCTCAAAACCATTTACCATGCATTGAAGTAGTTCCTATCTTTTCCTCGATACGATCCCGTCTAGCAAGAGCAGCTGCAACAGCAGCACGGTTTTGCGTCGTCAATCCTAGTATCACCTCACCAAATTAATGCCAGTTGCCATGGCAGCAAAGTTACCGTTACGTCATTCCTGAAACTATTTGCTTAGACTGTTGCATTGATAACAGCAGCTGTCATTTTGCAGAAGAGTGAAAAAGTCGAGCAGAGCAAAATCAGAATTAAATACGAGGGCATCCCACGTATAAGTTGGACCTCGATGCTTCTAAATAAATGTAGTTTAAAAATTCAACCTCATATCACGGAACACTAAGGCAGAGGAATGATTGAATTTAAAGTTAAAATCCAGTCGTCGGTTCCAATACAAAATAGGCTAGTCGTCGGTTCTACTTCTAATACAAAGTAAAACAAGTCGTCGGTTCTAATCCTGAGTAAAACTAGTCGTCGGTTCTAAAACAAAATAAAACTACTCGCACGAGGTGGGCGCGTGCTATTTGCGCATCGGCATGTGACGTGAAAAACGAGATAAGATATTCAAGATGGCCCTGAAATCGCTGACGTTCGAATAAAATGAGTATCATGCACTAGAGGTCGCCCTGACTAATATGGGAGTCCCAATTGAGTACACAGGCTTTCAGTCAAAGATTAGTTGTCGTGTTCTCCTAACGTCGAACGCAATGAAGCCGACTGTGCCAGCATTAAAATGTTACTTTCTAGCAGGTTATTTATTTCACTATTATTCTCAATATGTTTGCGCGAGTCTAACATTAAAATACTGTATCGTATCAAAGTATTGAATTTTCAAACTTTTCAGGTGTTGTATCCTTAGTATTTATGTAGGACAGGTCGGCTTTTACTTCGTGTAGAGGACACAGATCTTTGAACCAATCAAAAGAAAGATA
>JAPEIX020027139.1:0-12239 GCA_026122405.2 Zoanthus sansibaricus
TGACCTTCCACGGGAAAACAAACATTAACGACTTTCCGTTTTTGCACAGAAAGTCGTGTGCAGGTCGTTTGTAAGTCGTTTTTATATTAGACCAACTCGTGCGAAGGATTTGCACAATCGTTTAAAATTTGGACCCACTCGTGTGAAAGACTTGCACAGTCATTTGGAATTTGGACCCACTCGTGTGAATGACTTGCCCAGTCGTTTAAAAAGTGAACCCATTTGTGCAAATGACTTGTTCAGTCTTTTAAAAAATGAACCCACTCGTGCGAACGACTTGTTCAGTCATTTGAGAAAAGACGCTTTCGTTCAAAAGACTGATTCAATCTTAGAGAAAAAACGACTTACTTACTGAATTTACATTCAGCTTCTTGAATGGGTGATTTAGTGTTAGAGGCAAATTGCGATATTGTCCAACCAAACAAAAATGTTTTTTTCTAGGTACAAACAAAACGTTTTGAGTTGCATGAATAAAATTCTGGCTTTTTCTGCCTTGTAAGATTTTGAAAAATTAAAGCTGCGGAGTTTTATTACGATAACTTGAAAACTTTATAAAATTTCAAAAAAAGCTGACACTGTCTTGAAAACAAAAATTCAAGTCAATTGGTGAAAAACTCCTCAATTGGAGTATTTCAAAGAATTTAAACGTTTTAAACGTTTTAAAGTTTTGAAAATCAAGCTTTTAAAAGTCATGGCGTTCTCCCAGAACCCCACCGCATGATATGTTTGTTTATATTCTCTTCTCTTTCAAAAGAAAAATAACGAACATTAACTCTTACTGAGAAACCACTCTTAAAAGAACGTGTGTTCCTTTCTTAACGATAACTATTAACTTTACATAAGAAAAATCGCTGCGCTCTATTAACACATCTTCACATTTGACAAATTTGTTTTTTTGAAAGCTCATAGCTGAAATAGACAGTTAATTGTATTGCCATCTTAATGGAAAAGACACAAAGTCCAGCTATAACATGTTTCTTTGCTAGCACATTTATCTTTGAATAAGTCTTTTGTATTCTCTTTTGATGAGCAAACAAATGAGTTCCGAGTCTCTGCAGGGTATAAAAAAGTGCAAATACTGTTATAACTCGTTTACTATTAATAACGTTGCCAATTTAGGTAATCGTCTAAGTGAAGTTGTAGTACACACAGTCTTATGTTTTTTCAGTATCGCTAGTATTACATGCAGTGTTCCAGAGAGACTTTCGTTCTTGAGTTCTCTTGTGACTCGTTACAAGTTCAGCCCAAACTGCCAATGCAGCTCACTTGCTTGCGCTGTGTTTACTATTGTCTCTGGATACAACTGCAGTAGCTGTGCATGAAAATAATGGTGGCGCCTCATTGCCAACGAGCCAGGCGAGCAAAGATGCGAGCCTGGCGAGGCGGCAGCATCATAAGGCCGATGCATGTAAAGAGAAGGGAGAAAAAATCTAGATTTGGTTGTAAGGTAATGTAACAAAAGATTTTGTGTGAGCCAATCACAGCGCGAAACATTTGTTTTGTCTGTGAGCCAATCATCTGACATCACAGCTTCTACAGCTTGCAATCTGTCGCACGTGGGCGCAGTTTTCAGCTGAAGGTGAAGTCTTTGCAGAAGAACAGAAGTAGTCTATAAAGGTTAATTGCCAACGAGCCAGAAGAGCGAAGACACGAGTCTGGCGAGGCGGCAGCATCATAGATCCGATGCACGTGTAGAAAGCAAAGAGAAAAAATCTCAACTTGGATGTAAGGTAATGTAACAATACATTTTGTGTGAGCCAATCGCAGCACGAAACATTTTAATATGCAAAATAAAATGTTACAAGAAAATTATTTATGTTCGATGGTTTTCACTCGAAAAGTGCACGCTGAGATATTTTAGATTTTTTTTTCAAACAGTAAAATGAGAGCACCAGTCAAGTATGTACATACACAACTGGAGAAAGAAAATTTGGAGCAGGGCCTCCTTGTAAAATTGACATGGCCATCAGTTCTCCCACAATTTTAAAATCTCCTGCTGTTGTAGCAACCATGGATGCTATTGGCATTCCATCTGGAAAGTATTTGCTGTGGGCAATCTCCAGAATATCTGTACTTAAAAATATTACAAAAAGAGCAATTAATACAACGTTTACTGCTGTTTTTTCAACCAATTGTTTTAAAGCAATTATATACTTAAGGATGCTGCTTATTCCCATATTAAATATCAAGTACTTGACAATCTTAGTCTAAAATAATCTTTTGATGTTAAAATATTAGTGATAAAATATTCTATGATTAAAATGTCAACCCAAACATGCTTTCCGCTATCTAATTGTACAACCAATTAAATGTTTCCAATTGATATATTTATTTTAACAATAAAATATATTTTGTTCACTGCTTGCTTTGCATTGGTTTCGTTTTTGTTGTTAAGTACATTTGGTTTGTAACGAAGATCAAGATCTACACTGAAATGGGTGTATTTGTTTTGTGATGACGAGCGTGGCGAGCGGCCACGGCTTTAGGCCAGTCTGTCAAATTTAAATTGTTTCTTTTTTTTTCACCTAATTTTCAGTACTTAAAACAACTTAATCAAGATGACTAACAAAACCAATACACAGAAACAACTCAAAAAGGAAAATGACGAACTAAAGCTTCAAATTGCCGAATTACAAGAAGAATTCAAGATACTAGAAAACAAAATGGCCTCCCTACCAGAATCTCGAGACTTAGAACAGAGTATGGAATTTCTCAGTGGCGAGTACGACAATATGAGGATCGAGAAGGTCGATAAAACTTCTCTACAGAAAGATTTACATCAACTGTCGTGTAGACTAAAGGAGATCAGCACCAAAGTGTACCAAATCGATGAAACTCTTGAGTTTATAATCAAGTATAGCTATCAATATAACATAAAACTCATTGGTGTTCCGAGGTCAAACATAAGCTTTGAACCATGCAATAAAACTTTGGAAATCTGCTTGAAAATCTTTTCTGAAATGGGAGTCGAAATATCACCGATGGATATAGATATTGCACATAGAATACCATCTCGCAATAAGCAGTCAAGTTCACCTACAATCATATGCAAATTTACGAGACGTACCGCAAAGGAAGCGGTGATGCAAAAAAAACGTGAAATCTCTAATGTCGATCTGGAAAAGATTGGTTTGCCAGCTGAATCTGAAAATTCAATGAAAATCTATGAACATCTTACTCCTAAACAACAAGATCTACTGAAAAGAGCAAAACATTTTCAGAAAGAAAACAATTATCAGTTTTGTTGGGTAAGAAATCAGAAGATCCTTCTTCGCGAGTCTGAAGAAAGCACAATAATCCATATAGCAAGTATGGAAGTTCTTCAAAGGTTAGCCAACCAGACTATCCCTGAGCCTTCCCTTCTTCATTTTATACCATCTGAAGACAACCAGCCTTCATGGGGTCCAAGCTCTAATGGGGGAATGAGGTCTCTTCGTGGGGGAATGGCACCTCAGCGTGGTCGTGGGAGAATGGCGACTCAGCGTGGAAGACCACGAACAAGACCATGAAAAGCTAGGTTTCATAATTATAACTTTATGTGGAACTGACTATTATTAATTTTATTTCTATTTATTTCTATTTATTTATTTATTTATTTATTTTTTTCATCAGATTGCTTTAAACTAGTCTGAAAGTCTGTGATATATTTTCTGTCTCTAAATGAGTGACCTGAGTAAGCTTAACAGATCATTACTTCAAGAACTTCCCTATTATAATCTGAATATTGCATTAAATCATGGCCAATTTAATAATCTAACCCAGTCATGCAAACTACCTTCTAAGAGATACCTTGAAAAACTACATAGTTTGCACGATATAGATTTGTTTGATATCAATGTACCTATAAATGATGCTGCTGACCCGGATTCTAATTTTAAATTTAAAAATTTCAATTCTAAATATTTTTCACCGCATAGCTTCTATGAATATAAAAGGACACTAAAACGTGAAAATGATAGAAATGAAACATTTTCTATTCTACATAATAATGTACGTAGCCTCAGACAAAATTTGGAAAATCTAGAAACACATTTGTTGAATGAATTAGATTTTGATTTTGATGTTATAGGAATTACTGAAACCAAAATTACAGAAAATAATCTACCATTAGTAACAAATTTAAATATCGAAGGTTATACTTTTGAATACGTACCGACGCCCCTAGCTTCGGGTGGGGTTGGTATGTATGTAAGCAATTTGCTTGATTACTCTGTGATTAAGCGAACAGCAAACAAGGACTTCCAAGGTCTTTGGATCGAAATTCGCTTTGATAATAGAAAGAATATAATTTGTGGATGTGTTTATAGACAACATTCCTCACCAGAAAATTTTATACAATATATTGAAAATACAATTCAAAACCTTGATTCAAAAAACAAAACTATTTTTCTTTTAGGAGATTTTAACATTGATTTACTTAAGGCAGGTGTAAGCAAATACAGCCACAATTTCCTTCTTACTTTACAAAGCAGTTTTATGATACCAACTATTGATAAACCTACCCGAGTCTATAATAATTCAGCTACCCTTATTGACAATATTTTTACAAATTCTCCAGACATAATAGTAAACTGTGGTAATATAATCTCTGATATAAGTGACCATTATTCTCAATTTTGTGTTACTTCTATAACTAAAAATAAACCAAAACTTACAAAAAGAAAAAGTCGTAGGTTTACCCAATCTTCAATAAATTCCTTTATCTTTGATATTCAGAATATTGATTTTGAGAGTGAATCAAAAAAATTTGATACTAGCTGTAATGTTGACATGATGTTCTCTTCCTTTTATAAAAAAATTAATAAGTTAATAAACAAACATTTTCCGCTAAAAGTTCTTTCTGATAATAAGATCAAACAACTAACCAAACCCTGGATCACACGGGGAATCCGCAAATCGATTAAAATTAAAAACCATTTGCTTTCCTCTGGAGATACATTTATGTACAGATATTATCGCAACAAAATAACTACTCTTGAAACGAATCACAGATTAACATTTGCTCTATTGTGGGGGAATCTGTAGTCTCATCTACAAAAAGGGCGAAATGGGGGCGTAATTGCAGTCTGAATTCCTGGAGAAGTACACTTTGTTCTGCACTAATTTACAAATTGGCATTTCAAATAATTGTTTTATACAATTTATTTCCATCTTTCCACCTTTTTTTTACGAATTTCAGTTTAAGTCTTGCTTTTTATTTACTTGAAAATATGGGGATTAAAACAATCAAATATGCTACGAAGAACTCCAATAGTATAATCATTATTAACAGAGTCAATGGGTTAGGTATCGCTACCATCTCACTGATTTCACACTGGCTTTCTCGATACTCTGATATTTAAATCTCAAAATGCGAAAAAAATCATATACCTGGTATAACGGGAAAGTATTTTATGTTTTTTTGCCTTAGAAGAATCTGTGGTATTTTCTGGCCTAATGTGATGTCTAATAAAGACCTTTATAAGACGACGAAGACTAGATGCCTCACTGATGAAATCAAGTGTAGGCGTATGAGGTGGCTGGGGCATATCCTTCGTATGGAGCCAGATCGCACCACCAAGATAGCCGTAAGGTGGACTCCACATGGAAAGAGGAAACCCGGAAGGCCAAAAACAACATGGCATCGCACAATAACAACGGAACTTGCTGAGAACCATCTTATTCTAGGAGAGGCGCAACATAAGGCTAGGGATAGGCTGAAGTGGAAGCTGTTTGTGGCGGCCTTATGTCCCACAGGGGACGAAGAGGATTAAGTAAGTATATTGCTAGTTAGTTAAAATATAATCAACATATTGAAAAGAATCATTACCATTGCAGCAGTTAAAAATAAAGTTTCCTGCATTAGTGCTTAATGAACTGCTTACATTACTGCATGCACAGCGCAGTAAGACACTTAACGCGAATATAATGCATGCGGTATCTCGCAGGAAAAAATGTGAGAATAGTTAGCGTTTAATTACGAACTCTGTCCTAGCACATGCGAGATAAAACTAGTTAACAGCTGTAAGTTTCCTTCGCTGCCGCTGCCCGAGTCGTCACAGAAGAAAGCCTTGCGTGACGTCTCAGGCAGCGGCTGAGATTGAGACTATTGGCATTGCAGCTGGGCATGGAAAAAATTGTGGAGCAGGCCTAAATGCCACTTCAATCAACCACAGAGAAGAGAGAGCCCATTGTCGGCAGGGTTCGATTCAAAATAAAATAAAGAGAAACAGTACTAACATAATACTTATTTTTAGCTTTCCATGCTGGGGAACACTATCAAGACGAAAACAGATGTTGGACTCACTCCCAGAAATACTTATGGCACGGTTTGAGGGTACATCAAACTCGCCTAGCTGGACTTGTGATAACGAACAACATTCGCACATTTACCAGAAAAGTTCAAGAAAATAAATATGAATGTATGAACCACTGTTTTTTCATCTCTAGCTTTTTTGTGGCAAGCTTTCGTCTTTTTTTTCAGCTGTCACGCTGCAGCTACGTTGGCTGAAATACCAACACCCATTACTTCTTTAACCTTTGCACTCAAGTGCTTCTATCTCGCCCCCATGTCAACGAATAAAGTTAGCAGATAATCATCCTTCAAGCAACATTACAAAATATTATTTTTCTCTCATTCAAAAGTTGACTACACTTTCCTATAGTACAGTACATAAAATTATAGAACATATCATAGCTCGCACCTTTAAGGCCAACGTGGGCCGTTAGCGCGAGTAACTAAGGAAACCCGGACGTATGCACTCCACTTTTTAAATTTTTTTCCTGTTTGTTTACACTTTTTTGCAAAAATTAACAGGCTGTCAAGCCTCGAGTAAAAGTTATTCGTAAATTCGATTGATGGCGTTCACCTTCTAATAGCCAGCGTAACGAGCGTTATCGTTGGTTTTTGGCGAGATTTTCTATTTTGGCCACTACAAAAACTGGGGCGAGAGCAGATAAACGCCTTTTATTGCTCTCACCTAATTTTTGAGCGGCCAAAATAAAAAATCTCGCCAATAAATCAACGGAGACGCTTGCAAGTAAACTTCCTTACCGTGAGCCAGTTGGCGTTAGCTGTTTTAGGGTTTCTATTCAAATATATCACTGTTCTGATATGAAAAAAATGTTTCAAAACAGTATACTTCAGTATGATTATCGATGAAGATTAAAATTTGCCAGTTCATAGAAAGTTAGATCAGATGATAAGTTCTAAGGTTTTTTTAGCTCCTGTTTGAGAAGAATTGACTGGGATATAAGGGAATAGAAACTTAAAATAACTTAATTAGTGGAATTCTGCAAGATATAAAAAAAATAGACACGAAGATGCAGGCAAAGTTCAAGCAGTTTCAAAGACAGGAATATCGATCAAAAGAGAGTATATGAAAGCCATTCAAGCAACTTCAATTTATTTCTCTTAAGTTTCTTTTCGTTTATAGAGAAGTTAAGAGTTGTACATTTTCCAATCATCCAAGGGGCCGTGGTTCCTCAGGTATTTGGCATTCACACCATCGGAAAGCATGCGGCCCTCTGCTCGCAGTTCCTCGTACATTGGCCTTTCAAACTTGGTGAACCCCCACTTCTTGGAAACAAAGATCTGCCACAAATATATATAATAAAATTAAGAAACAGTAAAATAACGTTTTAAAAGTATAATGTGTTTATTTCTAAGAGTTACTTTTACATTCTATTTACGAAAGTTAGAAAATGCAAAAATTTAAACCATCTTGTAGAGTACTCGACACCAAAAGGTAGAGTTACATGTTTAAATCAATTCTTATGAGAAATCATCATTCGTCATCAATTCAATTTTGATCCTGGTTTATCCCTGTAAACGGTAGTGGCGGCCTTTATCCCACTTTGCTAGCAATCTCTCCAACTCCAACTCGTTCGATTCATGGCATCCTTTATACTTTTATTTTAAACCAACACTCTTGCTCTCCTTCTCCACTTGCGCCCTACACTGGTTCTTTAGTCATCCTCACTTCCTCTTGCCCTTCACTTCAAACTCCAACACTTTTCTCAAAACACGCCCATCATCCCTCCAAAGCACATGCCCGCACCGTCTCAATCCATTCGCCTTTGCCACCTGAACCACTATTTGCTTCAATCCCAACATCTCCATCAGGTCCCCTAAGAAATCCCTATATCAATTACTATACACGAAAATAATGTCCTGCAGGTTCCAACTCGGGAAATTTAAAACCTTTTAAAACTTTTAATGATCCAAGCTTTCCAAATTAAAGATTTTGTGCTTCTCACAAAGTTGTTCACATAATATAGTGTAATACTAAAAAGAATTTCAGATTTTGATGTGTGCTTCTTCAAAGCATTATGTGATACCGGTAAGCAAGATATAACCAGAAAAGCTTCAAATTATATCTAGTGGAAGAAACAATTTTGACTTGAAGTCAAATTTACGATCCTTTATGACCTAAACAAAGAGTTTTCTATTTTTAAGACCATTTCATAGCCTCAAAAACTCAAAACCAAACTGATAACTCTGATAGACCCTGAGGCACCCTGTACATATTTTGAGGCTTGGAGAAGAAAAGTCCAAAAATCTTAAATGTTACCTTTTGTCGACCTGGGAACTTGAATTTAGCTCTTCTTAAGGCCTCAATAGCATTGGGCTTGTTGCCATCTTTGGTCCTGATTGACATGATTGTTTGACCAATGTGTACTCGAGCAACGAGACCCTGTGGCTTACCAAATGCCCCTCGCATACCCGTCTGGAGCCTAGATGAGGTGAACACAAGAGTCAGCCAGTTTAACCTCACTATTACCAATGTACATAGGAACTTTCAAACAGTAGCTGCCAACAAGTTGTCTAAATATATCTGTGATGATTAGTCTACAATGAAGTAGCTCCGATGTAATGTGAAAATACAAAAAAAGGTAAGTTAGTTCTAGATATGTTGACTTGAGTGAATCACATGTGGCAATTTCCTTCATCTTGTAATATGAACCAAGCATGAAAGTGTTGGTGCAATACTGAAACTGAGAGAAACTTTTTTCCCTGTTTGTGAGTGATAGATAAATAATGTCACTTTAAGGATAAGAAGCCTTCTTCAGAACTGAGGGAGTGTTTGTGCAGATTGAGGCAAGTTATAGGAATGCTATGAGGAGCACAGCAATTTACAAATTTTAGCACTCTATACTATAAACTATGATTCTGGGCCGGTGATTCCACGTTACATTACCGGCTAGTTGGGAGAAAACGTATTCCATATTGGCGGAGTGGCTCAGGTAGTATAATGTGGAATCACTGGCTCAGAAACGCAATTAGTTTTGTATCGTGATTTTTAAATTTTTGACTCGCACTAATTCTGAGCCGGTGATTCCACATTATATCATGTCTCTCTCCTTGAAACAAAATGTTAACTGTATGGCGATACACAAATATATGCCAAATGTTTCTGAAGCATCCAAAATCTTCCCTCAATCTACTTTTGGCTAGAACAATACTTGTCCAAGTCTCATGCATCTATCTTAGTGCCCAGGCTGCTACTCATGTTTGTAGCAAACAACAGAAAGATGATGGCTCTCTCTGAAATTGTTACATTTTCGGGAAAAATATATTTCGAATGGTGTTTTGTACTCAATCACTTCTTTAGGATCGTTATTTAGGATCTTTTGGTAAAGAAGAAGTTGTTTTGCCCAGTTGACACCTGTCCGGCCCATCTTGTTTAGATCGTATTCCATCTTGGCTCGCAGTGACCTGTGGCAGCGTTCAACCTTTCCTTGGGATTGCGGATGGCGAGGGCGACTGTAAATCAATTTAATATTCATGCGATGGCACAATGATGTCACTACTTTTTTGAACTCTTTCCCTTGATCACTTTGGAGTATGCTAGGTGCTCCATGCTCCATATAGATACGTTCTAGCTGTTTGGCAACGACTTTGCTAGATTTGCATCTTAAAGGGCGAAGCCAAATAAAACGGCTAAAAATATCCATTACTGTAAGGACGTATCTATACATCTGTCCATTCATCTTTACAGACCCTCTGCAACCCATATCCATTAAATCTATTTGATGTCTGATATGTACGTCTTTTGCCCTAACTGGTTTCAGTGTTGCCTTATTCATAAACTTGGCATTTCGACGATAATGATTTTTGTCCGTATTTAGAATATTTTGGATTCGATGTCGACTTATTCCAACAAAAGTATCCTTAAGAGAACAAGCCAACTTCGCTGCACCAGATCCTTTCGCTTTGTCAAATTCTTCTGCGACTATTTTGCTTACCTCTGAAAGTTTTATCATTCGACGTCCCTCTAAAAAAAGTGCTTTTTTCCCCTTGCATTCTTCTGTGACAAATAACATCCCTTTAGCTCTCCAATATCGTATAGCAGCTGTGCGCATTGCTGTGGTCCTTTCTTTTACTGGAGGTTGGGATTTGCCTTCAGCAAGGTTAACCAGGGCTTCATAGACGTCGTCTGCTAATACCGAAGGCTTCCTGTTCCCTTGCGAGTTCATACAATCCTTAACTGCCACGGAACTACACCACAACAATGCTAATGTAACTACTATACCAAAAGCAGGAAAACCCATATTGATTCAAAAAGCAAAACAAGTGTTAACTCACTTGAAAACTCTTAATTATGAAGGAAGCAAAATGCCTCAATTACAAAAGCAATTTTTGTAAACAAGTGTTACCAAGTGATTGACATTTCTGTCCGTGCTTACAGCAACTCAAACCAACCAATCAAAACTGCGTTGCTGAGCGAGCTTGAGTTTCTAGTTCGTCTGCTCTGCCAATCCAAAATACATTTCAAGGCAAAATAATGTTCTTGTTAATTTCGGCTTTACACTGCGACGAACTTTACAGTTATCCCCTGTTGCACTTCTTTCAGGAGTTTGTTTCTTTCAATTACCCAGACCATGCGAGAAAGAGGATTAATGTTTTATACTGAGAACGAAAATGATAGAAAATGTACAAATTATTGGATAAACGTGTTTCAGAAGTGGGAAGCAGCAAGAAAAGTCGAACAACGCTCGACAAAACTCGCGCCAAAATCTTTGCCCTCGATGTCATAAACATGCAATCGCATGGTTCCTCGTAAAATTAAAAATTGATTTCACTTATGTTTTCATTTTTAACAATCGACTCGTAAAATTAATCCTTAAATTTACTCCGCCTCATGCGATTACCTACAATTATAAGGTTAGTTAAGCACTTTCAACAAACTAGCAATTTCGTTTTGTTCTTTTCTAGACGTAAAATAAATGGAAAATAAAATCATCTATAATTCGGTTCAGTTCATCAACTTCTGCAAACCGCGAAGACGTTGTTGCCAAAACAACATATTTCGCAAAGCAGCAACCAATTGGCGTCAAGTAATTTTGCCCTCAATTAAAGAAAAAGCCTTCCCTCGTGATCCATGCAATCAGCACTGAGTAATTTTGCCATCTATGTTATAACTAATGATAGCTTGAATTATATTTATTTGTAAATTCTGTAGTTTTAGAATAACACTAGTCTATTTTAGCGTCGTTGTTATTTGTCTTATTTTATCTTGTTTGATCTTTATTTTGTCTCTTATTCAAGTTTGTTTAGTGAACTATTACTTTACCAATTTACTCAGTAATTACAACAAGTAATATTACTTTTGCTTTACATGCATTACTTTATCTTCTATGTGCCCGCACATAAAAATATTTGTCGTTAAAAAGAGGAAAATAAGACCATATTCTAGGAAAGTATCTCGTCAACATAAAGTTGTTACGTACAGGTCCAAAAGTTATCACTCCTCATTTTGTTCATTGCCAGGGCTTTGGCAGAGCTTAAACCCGCTTCGTGGGCTTGGGGAAGTTTGGGACCCATTGCTGGGCTCTGTGAGATATGCAAACCCTTTTGCTACCATTTTCAGTTCCTGCGTGACACTTTATGTTACGCCTCACATCTCCGACATGAATTGCGATGTTGTGCGTTATTTCTTTCCGATTGGATGATGGTTGTTTTTCAATTTTTTGTGCACGTAGTAATTCACAATTGACGAAACAGGACGTGATCATTTCGTTTCAATAACAGGTGTGTCAAAGAAGATATTGACAAAGTTTAACATTCGTATGTTTCAAATTAAAAAAGTAATAAGAAATTTCCCAATGTCACGTGACTGATGACGTCATCATTTCTTGATTGACAGGTGTCAGTTGTACCTGCGTCAAGGAATATGTTGACAAAGTTTGACATTCGTATGTTTCAAATTAAAAGAGTTATAAGCATTTTCACAATGTCACGTGACTGATGACGTCAT
>JAPEIX020027206.1:0-12239 GCA_026122405.2 Zoanthus sansibaricus
TACCTAAATCAGTTTTGCATGTGTATTTGATTTTCTTCTACTTTACTTCGTTTAATATTTATTCTTCCTATTCCGCCCTCAAGTAAATCTGTAAATTTGGCCTGGCTCCCTGACACGTTTAGCTTTGTAGTTACTTCAGGGAGCCTGTGCCCTTCGTTATTAACCTTTATAACTATAAAAAATGTTGTTAAGTCAATCTTGTACATTTGGAGGGCAGAAATAAACTTGTTGTTGTTGTTGATGACATAATCATAGATACTTTTAACAGTTACATGAATAAATTAGTCGGTATATAGAAACAGGTATTACAAGCAAAAAAGAAACCAGAACAAAAATTAATGGAATGGCAAAAAGAGGTTTTCCATGAAAACAACTTTTTATCTCCAACATTGCTAGATATGAAGAATACCTAAGTAGCCTCTTCTTTTCTGAAACAAATTAAGACTGCAAAATTCCTCCTAAAAGAGTGGAAAATCGACTTTCACTAACTAAACAGTTTTTCAAACGTTCTTAATTTAATTTCTTATTTTCATTATATCTTGACTAGGAAAAACTGATCAGACAAAACTTACGTTTATAAGATTTATTTAAAGGTGACCTTGGAATTGGTAAACAACATTAAAAATTGAATTCACAGTCATAGAAGGTTAAATTTATCTTAACTTGTATATAAGCCGATTTTGAACAGTGCTACAAAAATACAGTCATGTACACGTGTTCCATACATTTATAACATAAATTTTGTAATCATAGGTTTTCCGACTTACGCTTCAAGCGCCCATCAAAATATTTTTAAAAGAAAAACTTTTAACTAAAAACGATATATTTTCTAAGACGAGAAAACTGTACAAGATGACCCGGAAAAGAGATATAAAACCAACATTGGCTTTTTTAAAAAAATCTTAAAAACTACACTTCGTATACTTTCAATATGATCAGGGTATCAAAATATTCATACGCAAGGCTGTGACGTGTACAAACTAGTTTCTCAGATTAAATTAGTAAATGATAGTATGTCAAATTTGCAACAGGCCTTCATTTTGATGCTTTTTATTTAAATTGCTCGACACAAAGCTCTTTGCCACTAAAAGTATCGCCATGTTGTAATACACAGAAGTTTTTACCACCATTTTGTATAATTGGAAGTGCACGGGTTACCTTGTAATCATTCTTGCTGGGGATAAACGTTTCTTTTGACCCATGCCTTAATGAACTTGAGTAACCTTAAAAATCATTGGTTTTCATGTTACGTCCGTTTCAAACCTGAATATAATACTTTTATTACAATGTGTACTTCCAGAAAATTTCTATAATGCCAGCACAGAAGGGAATTGAAAAGAGTTGTCAATGAGCAATGAATTAAAAAAACGTACTGACTTTTACTGGAATTTCCAAAGGGGCTGAGGCTTCTACTACAAAATCCCTTCCGTGGTCAAGGGGACGTATGGATATTTTATGGAAATAAACAATGACAACATAGAACTGCAAAATCACAGTTTTTCATTTTTCAATAATAAAGCTGAAAGCTTGGGATTAAGGTTGTAAAATAACACCCTTTTAATCTATGCTAAACTGCTTCATTCTGAACCTACAAATTTTTTCAAAATGCCTTTTAATCAATTCAAATGAAATGTACACCAGCAATGACTTGGCATCGTTTTAATACACTTTACATCTGTGATCTGAACACTTTTTAATACATTTACAGGCTCCTCAACGCAACACTTCTTCTAGATCACTGTTCAAGGAGAAAAATGAAGACCAAAATTCAAACTTTAAAACTTTGCATATAATTTCCATTGTGTAGTTCCAGAAAATAAATATTGATACTTTTACTTTTACAGCGATGTACCCCAGTTCTATAATGGTCCAATATTCAAATCCTCAGTGCCTTTTCTTTTCAAAGAAAGACGCATTTATGCTAATTCTAATGTCTAAAAAGGGATATGGGACCTTCTTGACAGATACGTCTTGCCTCCAGAATTCACTTGATGTACCAGCAGACAACAACGGCAAATTCATTACAATGGAAGAAAAGCGGAGATTAATGGTGTCAGTGATGAAGGAGAAGTTTCCAACATTGCTAAAAAATCTAGAGTTCTTACAGCTAGCCATTACACGCTGTACAGATCATACAGGTCACATTCTAACGATTCTAAATTTAAAAGAAGAATCACCGAGTTGGAAGATCATAATGGTGAAAAAATTCCAATAGTAATATTGTTGTATATGTACGAAGGAGACTCGAAAGATACAGTTGCACAAAATTGTAAAAAAGTGCACCATAAGCACTCAAGACAAAGTAGCTGAAAAAGTCAAGGCAGCTCTGCGGCCTTCATTCATTAATGATAAACTTTATGAAGACGGAAGCGGAGTTATCGCCAAGCCTGCTTTTGTATTATTCCTAGAAGTGTTTCTCGCAGCTTACCATTGGTCATTTTGTCATGAACAAAACATGTGCAACACAATATTAGACGCAAGACCAGCTTGATTAACATTACAGGTGCAGCAAGGTCAAAACCTAGCAGACATATTTGGTAATAGGCGATTCCACGAGCAGAGTCTTATTGTCAGTGAGTCAAGAGAGAAATTGGATGCAAAGCTTCTTGCTTTGAAAGAAAAGTGGAATGAAGCAGAAAGCGGGTCTTTGCATTGTGAAGAACAGCTACTTTCTAACACATTTTACTTTGATGTTAAAGGTAAGATGATATTATCTGCAACGAGATTGGTAGTGCTTGGCGAGAACATTTATTACAGCAATGGTTCAGAGAGCATCAAGAGCAGTTTGAAGAAAGAGACTTACAAAAAGAAACAGTATCACGTGCAGGGAAACCATCAAAGTGTTCATATGCTGAATTCATTAACATTGCTTTAAACTTTGTTGGCAAAGGCTTAAGAAATGTCCACTGAGTAGTCAACAGTGATGGTCAAAATCAGCTTGCCCCTGAATTCAGTAAACTCAAGTTACAAACGAAATTTGGAGAGGAATTTCTGTAAGGGTTGCAAGATTTATGCAATACACCAAGCGGCCGATTCTACTCACTGAGGGAATGCCATCCTTTCAGCCTATTGATTTAAATCTAGTGGCCTTCCAAAAACATTTGCAGCCACATGGCACAATGCCGACGCCATCCTTAGAAATCAAGGTGTGACAAAGCTTTCGTGTACACAGTCGACGTTTGCTGTTATTTCCCTCACAAATCCATCGCAACATTACATAGTGGACAATGACACTGGGAGAAAATATGTGATTGGGGTAGCTTAAAAAAATAAAGATCTGCTTTTATTGCCTTATTGTAGCTTTTACAGAGGATACTTTCCATGAAACGGTGTCTAAAATACAATGTTATTAATGTAAAACAACCTTCCAATTGTTTGGTTATTTGCACCGTGTTTGAGAAATGTTGTTTGGAGTCATGGTCTGTAATTTTGAGGCAGTCATTTTCGTTTTTTCTGCTGAGATTTACTCAGGTTTTGCTGGGAAAAAAGGGGACCGCATGCTCTCCATCTGCAGCATGAATGAGCTTGCTAGAGATAGCATTGTTGGACAATTGAAATAGCAACTATTGCGGGTTAGGTTATTGAGGATTTCAATAAATGAAAAATGCAGATGCTGACCTGGGACAGTCAAAGAAACAGAAAGTAGAAATGGAGTGACAGTGAAGTGAGTGAGTGACCTTGTTGATCTTTTTGGGGCGACGCCTTACCTGTGGAATGTCGTCATCAAATAGTACCATTTATAAAACAAGAGGGATCAGGCTTCTCCTGAAATTGAAGACAAGTTGTTAATCGGACAAAAATTAAAAATACCGAGAAAAATTCCGATCTTTGTACGCTGAGGAGAGAGCTAAGGAAGACATGCACAAAGAGATGAGGCCAGGGAATCAGTGAAAATCACAAGCCGAACTGGGTTTACTTGGACAAGCTTCAGTTTTTGGTTCCTATCATGGAGGCAGGTAAGAGCCGAAATAATCTGACAAGTTCTGGCAGACAGCCAGTCCTAACAAAACATGATTAAGTCAGACACAGAGCATAGTACAAGTGATGACTCACCATCAAAAGTACTAACACCTATCAAACCAACTGCAACAACAGAAGAGAGTGGTGTTGGTAAAAGAATAAACGAAGTTGAAGTTCGAAAACTGGAATTACTTTCAACATGCATTCAAGTGTTGAAAGAACCACAGCCACAACCAACTCTTATATCAACCCCAAACAACCCTTTTGTGAGACTGCTCAACAGTACCCGATACTGTGACCAGTGAGCCCCAAATGTTGAGAAGCATTTATGCCTTGACCTAATAAAGAAATTCCAGGTTACTCCTTTTTCAAAAATATACAAAAAATGTATGAAAAATTATTTTTAATGGTTTGCTCTGTCAGTTGAGCCGAATTGACTTTGACAGGGTGCGACACAAGAAATAAAAATAAAGACTTTTAAGTTTTAAAGCAACCTTTAAAATGCTGCATTTACATTTAACCAGAAGTACTCTTATTTTTCCTTGGGAAAACTTCCTTTATGGATCTAATAATTCTAACACTTATTAAATGTTGTAAAATACGATTTCACATATTTGTTATTTTTTTATTGAAAAAATCTTAAACATTTATTACAACCATATTTATGAATCTTTCTGAGCAAACCTTTAAGTGCTTATCTTTCAGGCAATATTGATTAGCAATTGAAGAGTGGAAAATTGCGAAGGTTGAAACATGAAAATAAAGGCTGCCATAAATATGTCTAAATTGAGACTTGGTAGTACAGACTGTAGCATCACGAAGTCCAGAGCCAGAGCAAGAGCTTCCATCACTTACCCTCCTTAGGTTTACTTTTTTTATGTTCTCAAGAAGAGATATTCCGAGATCGGGATTATCTCGCAACACCTGTATTAGTTGCTTTTCGTTATCCATTTTAAAACAGGAAAAATAGAGAAACTAAACCAAGACAAACTAGTAAAAGAGATCTAGCTAAACTGAACCGTACCACATATTAGCTTGAAAGACCTTGAAATGCGCACCTTATAGTGTATTTCTCTGGACTTTACTATCCTTATTTGAAAATGTGCATGCAGGGTGCACATGAACACTTGAAGTGATACTGAGGACTTTAGCCATTGCTATCCATTTTTGGAAATGTCCACGTGAACTTTACTAGTTACAAGTCTTCCTTAGCCGTTTTCCTCTGGTTCCATTAAATCTGAACATGCCCTTTGCCTCGCAGCATATTTGTAAAAAGACATCTGTGTCTCAAAAGAAGAGGCATGGAAAGAATTACTCTTTGAAAGTCATTAATCGACATTTAAAAATCTTTGGCCATCACAACTTTGATGACAACGCTGAGAGATCTACAAGTTCAAGCGATGATCAAAACAACTCTACCAGTCAGGCTGTGGTAAAAGTTCCGGAATTACCTAGTACAAAGCCTTTGAGTTATATCGAAGATGACTATGACAGTCGTTCAAGCAATGGTGATCAAAACAACCATCTAGAGTTACCTAGAACATCACATGTCGAAGATGACTGTGACAGTAGTCCAGGCAATGGCAACCAAAACAACAATAGTACGTATATGAAAATCAACTATGCCATGGCCAGTTCAAGCGATGACGATGGTGAGTTACAGACCACTAACAATACGAATTGTGAATCAGCTAGCTCTATTGACTCGAAACTCAACTATAATAAAAAAGCTTGTCATCGATTGACAGTGAAGAATCTGATGATTCAGATGATTCAGTTGAAGATGGCAGCGATATTTAATCAGAAGAAAGTGAAGGGGCGCTTTCCATTCGGTCAAAAATTCCGAAAATTCCAGTTCGGGGCTAAATGAAAAACTTTTTTTTGGTTCACCCGACTGGAAAATTCCCAGAAAAAGTGGAACTCAGAAAGTCGTCCCAACTGGTTTCTCATGTTCTAATTGCATTTCCTCAGTAATCTTTACCAGCTTTTACTGTCACCTTGCAAACAAAATGGCGACAGAGTTGATGTATCAATGTTCGTGTTGCTTCCTGACAACTCACACCATGGAGCATCTAATGAAACACAACAGGGAATTTGATTAAAATTTGGAAGGTGCACAATTTTTGCAATACTCATTTTGAAATTAGGTGCCTGCACTTTTCTGTTATTGCTGTTTTGCGTGCAAAATGGTTAAAATAGCCTAAAATGGTTTCAGATTATTACCTTTGTTTTCTTTAGAATCTTTAGATTCCAGTCGATCAACCTCGCCCTATCAGCCGGAAAAGGTGACATCTAACGAGCTGCAGGATCATGATGTCAGGAACTTAATCACCTCTTGGATTGATCATAAACATATGTTCGGCAGCAAACAAAAGAAAAAGGAGATTTTCGACAAGATCGCTACTGACTTTAGTGGTAAGTCCAGTACAGTTGTCACAGGTAAGCAGTGCATGCGGAAATGGGGCAAGCTAATTTCGAAGTATAAAGATATTGAAGATCACAATAGCAAAATGGGGAATGACCGGAAAACCTGGAAGTTTCACGACGAACTTTCACAGTGTCTTTCATAGGAAGCCCCTGTGAACCCTGTTTGTGCTATGGAAAGCTCCACCGAAGTGTGGGGACATTGTCTTCGCAAACTATGGAGTTTTTCATACAGTGCTAGGCAACAACCAAGACTAGTTAACATCCAATATCATCAAGGTTTATTACAGGGTCAATTTCTCTGAGGCTGGCTCTAACAACAAAGAAAACGAGTTGAAACAACGTATTGTTTTGAGCTTTTCCTGCAACATCTCGAAGAAGGTGAAGTTGATGACCACCTACATCTGTCAGACCTGATGATATTTATGACTGGTGCAAATTGTGTGCCACCGCTTGGTTTTGACAACCCAATCTCCATTGAATTTAATGACCATTGTGATAGAGAAAAGACTTCCCTGGTGATCCAGCTGCTCACTGAGCCTCAAACTCCCAAATGGAATCACTGACCCACTAACAATGAGTGCCACTGTCTGAAAGAAGGCCAGGCTTTTGGAAAATGTTAAAGCATTTCTTAATTAATTTTGAGATCTTGTACAATATGATTTGGCACAATATTTTGCAAGTTATTGCCTTTTATACATTGTAACATTCTAACGGTTGTTTGAGTTCGTTTATGTTGTATTTCAGTTGTTATGCAGTTTTCATGCTAGAAAATAATTGAGTACAAATTTTCATATCCATATAAAATGTATGAGGTACTACTATCGGGGACTGGGTACGATTAGTTAATGTTTGATTAGTTAGCATAGATGAGAAATCCATGTGATTGTATAATTTCCTCAGAGTAGCTCCGACACTCCAGCGGTCGGAGTGATTGCCTAATTGATCAGAACAAATTTAGAGTTTTTTACCCAGCCATTCTATCGTCTGAGGTTTAGTTAGCTAGGCTTACGTTTACATTCCAATGTGAAGGGACAATTTCACAAAACTACCAGCTCCAATAAATATCTGAACAAACATAACCAAAATGTTGCTGAAAAAACAACAAAACAGCTACTGCTCATCAGCAGGATAGCTAAACTGAGTCCAATTCTAGAATTGGTTTTGGCTCCATTAAATCCTGCAGTAAAACATTTACTGTTCATCATTAACTGGATACCTAAACTGAGTGCAATTCTACAATTGGTTTTGGTTTCATTACATCCTGTAACAACTGAAGTCCTGTAGTAAAATAATCACTGTTCATCAGCAGGATATCTAAACTATGTGCAATTCTACAATTTGTTTTGGCTCCCTTAAAAACTCCTTTTTACAGTTCCTAGCACCACCTTAATTTGAAAGGTGGCTGTGCTTTAGTTTTCGTTGAGCTTGCAATAATAGATACCTGTGACTAATTGTCCTAGGTTTATAAAGGTTTCTATCTCTGCAAGCTCAACTGCCATCTTGCTTTGATGCAAAGGTATGGCCTGGACCTTTGAAGATGGCACTGAAAACTGTCAAAAGGAGTTAATTTAGTGGAGACAATTTTCTGAACTGGAGTATAACATAAAACAAACTGACATAACCAAATATTGATTTTAATTAGATACAAATTATGTTGTCTCATAAAGAAACACAGTGGGACCAATCTTTACGTCAATACACCTTGTGGACATCGAATTATGAGTGGTTCTCAGCATAAAAAATTTTTGTTAAAAATGTATGGAGTTGCTATAGATCTTGATTAAACAGCTCTTAACCAACATAACTGAACCTTTAGACTTGGTATTGCTGCTTATAACACTCCTTATGGATACAATTAAGGTAGGGCGTCAAATACAAACCAGGGGCACTTGAGCAAATTAAGTTGTAGCGGTATAAAAACTTCTTTTTCCCCTCTCAACACTAACACCAAAATTTTTAAATAATCGCCAGTATTAATGTATGAATTCTCAGGTTTTTGTGTTCAATACATGTTTTTAAAACAAATTTACAGTGAAAGCGATGTTACAAAGCATTGTAAAATATAAAAGATATTAAAAAAAAACACCTACCTCCTCTGATGCCGTTCATTAGCGATTAATCAATTTAAGACATCCTTGCAGCTCAACTTAAAGCAATTCAGGAACTCTGCTTGCCGAAGAAATTTGACAGGCTGTTCCCAAAACTGCCCCAGTATACCTTAAGCTGTTGTTGAGATACTTTTTTATAAGTGGAACAACAATTAAGGTTGTTAAAAATAGTCCCTTATAAGTATGAAACACAATCAATTAAGGTTTACTAATTTATTACAGATATTCGTGCAACATTGTGTACCTTAGCTAGCAGCCATGTTGGATTCACATTTAGCGAGCAAGTGGTCACTGTATGCATTGTTCAAAAAATTGTCCTCTTTTGGCATCAAAGCTCGAATGTGTGAGAACCCTTGCAGCTCCATTTGAAGCTTTTATGGTTTAGTAACTTTAACTTCACCGCATTGGCATCGAAATGTGGCTGTATTTTCGCATTATATGCGCCTGTTAAAGCATCAGTAGAAGCAAGTAAGAGTCAACGTTTTGTTGCACAATTTCTGAGACTATATGCATTTGTGAACCATAATGGCTCTGCTAAGCTTCACCTGCTTTATAAGACCATTGGTCACAGGCAGCCAACTCCTTTTTTAAATTAACAACCACATATAAATTGTTTTGGATTTTTAAGAGCAAATTTGTTTGAATGTGTCTAATCAATCACAGATTTTGATGATATTCTTTTAAATTTTAGCTTTAGTTCGATAATATCTGTGCTATTGCAGCAAAATTTTGGAGGCTCTCAATGGCCAAAGTTTGTGTCTTCGGGAAACCAGAAAACAACTTTTGAAAATAGAACAGCGGCTGTGTATTTAAGTGTTTGGAAGCGATTGAAGTAATCTATAAGTACCATTTCTTCGCCCTTGAAAACCATAGCTTTCCTTTGTAATCTACGTTATCGGTGGCATGAAACAAGGCCGTAGCTGTCAAATGGAGAGACCAAACACTAGGCCTTTGTTATTCTCAAAGTACTGGTTATAAACAATTCCCTTAATAAATATTTTTGCAATAATTGGAGTAACCGAGTTTGTCGGTAATTAATTAAGTCTAAATGATCTTCTTGTTAGATATCACAATAGAGTAATAAGCATAAGCATAGCGAGTCTTATGTCGTAATATAGACAGCTCGACATAAGCATAACGTTGTACGCAGGCGCAAAGCTAATTTTAGTTATTATGCTCTCTCTCTCTCCAACACTCAAATCAAGATGGCCGACGCCATGTTTGTTTTCAGCGATCGAGAGCGAGACCTGGAGCCAAGTTCCCTATGATTGGCTGAATGGTTTAATTTATTCTTATGCTTACGTCAGTGTTGTCCTTACTAGCGGCATAACCATAAGGATAAGCACAAGAAGAACAGAAGATTTTGATAATCTTGTGATTGTGCTTATGTCGCGGCTGTCTTCATTACGACATGAGACTCGTTATACTTATGTCAATGCTTTTACATACTTATGTCTTAGTGAGGACCAGGCTTAATGGAGCCATTGAAAACAGGGCAAAAAGAAGCGGCCCGCCCTGTCAAAGAAGAATATTCCCTTGCATGGGAAACTTCTTAAATTTTCTCAAGACTTGCAGCTTATCATTACCTCGATTTTGAGAACATAATGAGAACTTCCAAGTTGTTGCTATTAATTCATGTATAGTTTTTTTTGAAAACAGTGAAAAGGGAGCTGTATACACAACATTTTGCTTTACGCATTTTTTACTCTTAATAATTTTCAAGTCATATCAAGTTTTACTTTGCTTATTGCGAACGTTTGAAATCATTGAGTAATATGTATTAAGAAATCCTAAAATTACGAAATTATATATTTACCTGAAACTCTGACACTTTTTATTCCCGCCTTTGCAAACTGCTGTGTTTTTTTCACTTACTTTTCTCTTGCAATGTAGTCTGGGATGGATGAATGAGACAACATATTTGGCACGCGATTGGTCGAGCGCTTGCAGATCACGTGGAAACCATGCCGGCTTTCATTTGTGTTACCTTTCAAAACAGTTCTCTACGATTGTAGATGCTGGCTTATTAAGTACTTCTATTTATATTGCTCCATTGACTAATTTAGTACATCAACCATTTGCTCATTATTCCTGTATCTAAGTTGTTCGCTCTGCTGAATGCTAATCACATTTGTATTTTCTAATAGTAGTATGGTTCATTCTCATAATTGGATGGATGTTACTTCATTAATAATAATAAAGAATTTATGTACTTTAGGTGTCAAGTTTTCAAGCTGCGCAAAGGCCTACCTATTAGGGAACACTATCTTAACCACTCTAACGTGGACGAAGACCTTTCACATGACAGACGCACACAGATATGTCTCCGAGGGCTTACGGTTTATTGTCCTTATCCGAGAAGACGAAAAAGTTTAACCATTTACGAATGATAAAGCAACGGCAGCATCTTCTCCTCATTTTTTTAAGTGTTGATCCGGCCGGGAATCAAACCCGAGCCTCCCGCACGATAGACTGGCATCTTATCAACCAGGCTAACCAGGCGTGATTTTGTTTCTTTTTATTGGTGCTAAACCTGTAAACTAGCATGTAAAGCCAAGCTGTTTTACTGCGTGAAATAAACTTACCTTTTTTTCCTCAATAAGGCGCAGCAAACCGGCTGCCTCCAAGGTCCCCCAGGCATTCCCGGCAACAATGGAGTTCCAGGCAACAACGGAGCTTTCGGGCGAGATGGTCGCGATGGTAACAAAGGAGAAAAGGGAGAGCACGGGCAGCAGGGACCCCTAGGTGCTGGAGCCAAAGGAGAGAAGGGCTCTCCAGGAATATCTGGAAGAGATACTCTTAACTGGAAACAGTGTGTTTGGAGGCAAACAAATGGGAACGATATTGGTCTTGTTCGGGTATTAACAGTTACTTTTAAGTAATTTATTTGCAATATACCAATATTTTTAAATGTTAGCGCTAAATACGAGCTGAGGCAGAGCACCTTATTACGACACATTTTTCATTACTTTACATATGAACAACATATATAGCATATAAAAAAATAACAATAATTACAGTTATTTCACCTCATCGAAACAACTTTGAATAAGCCATATAAACAAAATGTAAGTAGTATAATATGGGTGATTGGGAGTTGAATCTCATTAAAGTGGGCTATAATAAATTAGCTCAGAATGATACAACATCTAACGAATATAATGCGAGACCTTTCATTTGTGTTAAATTGTTGTTCAAGCTATCCCGGTTGCTCTTTTCTTTTCAAACAATATCACTATTATAAGCTTTTACTTTTACTTTTACGTTTCTAATTTTTTATCTTGTTGCTCACCCGTTAAAGCGTTGGGGATAGACTGCATGGCACTTCATGAATCTTTCAGAAGAATCATGCTGCTTTTCATATCAGTAAGGACATGTTTACGTTTTTCCTAGAAGTGTTACCCTATCGCAAGAATAAAAAAAATGGCGGGCAAGCGCTCCCTTTTGGTGCTATATCAGTTTTTTTCTCTTTAGCATCCTTGCCTGCGCTTGTTCAGTGCTAAGGTCCAAACCCGTACGCAGAGAGAATGCGCGGGGTGCGCACGTACCCTCCTTCCGTCCTCTCCCCCCAACGGCCGTAAAGGTCCACAAAATCAACTCGATTATAGAAGGAATTAATAAAAAATAAAGTTTACGATAGAAAATGATCATCAAGAATATCAAGAAGCACTTTTATTTACCTGTAAAACAATCTCAATAATAAATTAGAATAAAATCTAATTTGTCAGTCTAGCAAAAAGACCC
>JAPEIX020027266.1:0-19360 GCA_026122405.2 Zoanthus sansibaricus
AAAAAGGAAGCCTCTTAATTGATTATTTTGAGATTTTTTGGATGAGATTTGAGGGAAAGAGATAGGTTTTGTAAATAAATTTTTTTTTAAGAGAAATTTGAGTTTGGGAGAATTTTAGTGAAATTTGAAAATTAATTTTGAGGTTAATATTTGTTAGAAAACCGCCAAACCGTTCCCTAACGAAAGTTGCACTTTCGCATGGTCTGGAAGGACGGTTTGGCGGTCATCCTCAAAATTCTTATAACTCAAATACTTCTTTCAGTTCCATCACTATCCTCCAAAATTTAGGGTAGAGAGTCCCCTTAATATAACATAGTAAAGTAGACTCTTTTTATAAGAATATACTTTATCAGAATATCAAGACTGAAATTGGCCAAATTTTAAGAATATTTTAGAATAATCCTGAGGCTCAGATTTTGTTAAGAATGTAATTCTGCATGTTTGAAAAAAAATATATTACTGATTACATGTATTGCAATTGCACTCTGATCCCATAAACAGATCTATCACCTCTGAAGCTCTTCGATACCACAGTCATTTTAAAAACGCAAATTCCATGTCACCGATATTCCCGGAACTAAGAATATTCGTAAGAATGTTTTCGGCCTAAAATGGGTCAAAAAATAAGAATATCTAGTCTCGATCCAAAGTAATATTCTTATAAAAAAAGTGTATCCTGTTAATGGGATATAGTCTCATTTCAGGCAGTTAGCAATAATGACTGTATTTAGCTGGCCAAGGTTTATTAATTTGGGTACACCATTTTTTACCACTCTAATTAAGGTAGACGGAAACCTTACACATGAAATGCACACATACATAGATACTGATATGTCTCCGAGGGCCTGCGATTTAACATCCTTATCCGAGAAGAGGCGAAGGTCTAACCATTTGCAGATGTTAGAGCAAAGGCAACACCTTCTCTTCAATTATTTTAAGAACCTGAGTGTTGGTCCGGCCGGGAATCGAACCCGAGCCTCCCGCACGATATACTGGCGCCTTACCAACTAGGCTAACCAGGTGGTGGAGCAGACTTTAAGTGTCCATTATCAGAACAAATGAAAGTGTTCAGTACAAAAACTTAGTTTAAATAGATTGAGTTGGTACAGTACTCAAAAAAACACCTAAATATTGCCTTATTATAATTTATGAATAACGTGAAAAACAAATTGTGTTTGGAAATGACATCTCACAGTTTAAAGTTCTCGTGAAAAGTTCTCTGTTTTTCGACTACGTTTTTTTGTGTGCATATTGTAAGCACATGCATTTGCGCATGTCAAAAACATTGCTCAAGATACTTAATTTAAGAAAGGCGTGTTAGTATTGTCTATTAATAGCACCTTGGTTTTACTTTTCCTGGGATAGTCGAAATTTTTTTGGGTTTATTTTGAATTAGTTAAAACCCTGACGCAAAGTTTTGTTCCCTTTTAGTTGTTATTGGACGTTTTGATACGAGAGCCGCATTATCGGTCTGGACGAACTTGGGCAAAAGTTTGTAGTTCGTCTGGTTAAACGCTTCTAGTTTAAAGACGGGCACAACACGTATTATTCGTCTAGACGAAGTTGTTTTCGAAATGCGTCTTCAACGGCGGACTAAGAAAGATAGTTGGTCTGGACGAATAATCCGTCTATGTGTGTACGTAAAGACGAAGCAGACGAAGATAGCAGAAAACTGAGACCGTATTACAAGAATCCAGCCCCCATTCCTTTTTTATTTGGCCAAGCGTAGCTTTTTGCATGTTCGTCTCTCGGTGTTGGTGTCTTATTCCTCCCGTCTTTACACTAGACGTATAAGGTGAGGGACGTATAATTCGTCTGGACGGATAATGCGTTCTTTATAGCTAGTATAAAACAGCCATTGTTTTTGAGGGAATAAGTGAAATTGAAACGTCATTTTTACAACGAAATGTCTCAACATTTGATTTAAAAAAAAAATTTAAGTGTTTTGATTTTAAAACGCCGTAAGTGATATGATCATGAAAATTTATTAGCCCTTCGTGTATCAGAGCATAATTTTACTTACCACACTGGACAGTTTATTAGTTTTTAAAATTACCTTGCCTAAAAATAAATTTTCCCTGCAGCTGATTGAAAGGAGAGATGATAATTCAATGAGCTTTTAGCACGTAAATTATTTAGCAGCTATTGATATGCTCTTCAAAAACGCATTGCATAAAAGATTAATAAAGTTATACATAAACTTTTCCTTTTTCATTGTTGTTTTATATAAAAGAACTGCAAATTGTATCTGTAAAATTTACATTTTAGTTATTAACACAATGTTGTATTGGTGAACATTGTCCGTTTATAGCCTAGCTAAAACTAAACGCATTTTTCGTGATTTTCTACACGTTATACACAAAATAGAAAGTTATTTCTTTCTGTTAACGTTTTACAACCTTGAGTATCTTTGTAGAAAACGTTTCAGTTCTAGATGGGCATTTTAATTCGTCACTTTTATGAGATGGCTGTTATAAGAACATTGCCACATACATACACGTATATTATCACTTGTCAGCCATATAAATTCCTGTGTATGACTATGCGCCCTCTTTCGGCACTCCCTCGATTTGACACTGAACAATCTCCACACACGAGAACGTGACTCACATCTGATGTAGTATTATACCATTCATATCAGTTCTATCAACTGACTCGAAGCACGTACATAAAAAAACAACTGCATGGTTAGTTCTGGTAAATCACTGTGGTTACAAAAACCAACCGCATAACTCCTTCACTTCAAATCGAAGTAGCAGCCGAGCATCAAAGCTACCGAGATCGAAGACTTTGGGGTCATATATCTGACTGTGCACCGGTATGTTGCTATAGATACTAAATCCATTTGTTAGTAATACGACTTCAGTTTTATTTAAACCTGTAAGCCGTAACTTAGTTTGTAAAGTTAAAAATGTATCAAAATTAGGATCATAAAACATACTCGAGGTTAGGAAAGAGAAAAGAAATTCAATTTTATTTCGCTACCGAAAGTTATAAAAATATTACTCCAATAATCAGCTCCACGCCCTACAACCTAACCTATATGTAAATCTGCATCGTTGCTGAAAAATTTAAGACTGTAGAATTTGTAGTTACATGTATGTCTGACTGGGAAACCTTCGTGTACGTTTAGATTTTATCTTTTTGTTTGTTATATTTCATTTATCTCCTGCCAGCCACGGTAGAGGCCCGTATAAAGATAAAGAATGCATATGAAGTTGTGTTTTCCGTTAGTTTTGCTAATAGATTTTTTAAAAGTATACACAAATATTTATTGAACATTTGTGCCGGGCTTGATTTATCAGTATGCGTAAGAATATTCTTCCATGTCCCAAAAAGCATCGAGTGTTCGTCTGTTCGAAAACGGTAAATTGTTTTAACTTTTTATACTGATTTTGTAGCATCTGAAATCATTTTGCTACCTATCATAAAATTATTCCGCTCGCCGTTTTTTTCTAAATAAAGTTTAATTAATTAGCTATTAATTAACGTTATGTGAAAGCTAAAGTTACCAATATTTAAGTGACAAAAAAGGGTTTAAACCTTTAGTCAGTGAAGTCATCGACTCCAGTCTTAATTTGTAGTCGAACGGTTGAGTCTAAATTTTATTGTAGATGTTGTTTATTCAAGAATGTGTGTTCAGTTGTAAGCAGCACTCTGGCAAAATAATTAGGTCTAAAGTTAATGTCCTTATAAGTTACAGTTCTGTTTTAAAAATGTAGTTTTAACTGATAGTTTGAAATCCCTTTGTCAACTGACTGCATGCTCTGTTTCTTTCTACATATTGTTTATTCTTTTGATTTTTTTTTCTTTTGCTTCATTCGTACTGAAAATTTTAAAATTCGTCTCAACATGCAGTGTCATGTCGCATAATAATTTGCTTAATTGGTAAAACTTGTGATAAGAGAAAAGTCGAAATTATAACATTTGGTAAAACTAAGCAGACTTAAAACACTAAAATAAATAGATGCAATGTCCGAATAATGTCCGAACTCCTACTCATGTTGATTCACTGCCAAATTGATTTCCACGCATTACATAGCCATTTTCAGAGCGAAGACGCGAGGCTGGCGAGGCGGCAGCATTATAGGGCCGTGCGAAAGAGCTATACAAGCGGAAAAAATCTCTTGTGATCCAGATAGATGTAAGTAATGTAAGATTTTATGATGTAATGCCAAAGTGGCCTTTTGTCTTTGAATGGACCAATCACAGTAAGTTAAATTTGTGACGTCAAGGCAGCATGGTGATCAAACAGCGGTTTGCTCGATTCATTTTATCAACGACACTTTATAAAATAAGACTGTCGTTTTAAAAAAAGAAATATTTCATTATGCAAAACTAAATGTTACGATAAAAGTGTGTATGTTCGTATGGTTTTTACACGAAAAGCCTACGCTGAGATATTTCAGTTTATATTTGTTTCCAAATATTAAAATGAGAGCACCAGTTCTCAGTGCTTGCACAGCTCAGGTCTGTCGTCCTCATGCTTTTGTCTTGCTCGTTGGCACTTAGCGGTAGCTATTACTAGTTTATTCAATATTGTTGTTGTTGCAGGTAGTAAAAAAATGTTCCTGTAGTTAAGGCGGAAACGATGAATAAATCAGTATATGATGTGTTGTTAAAAGACTGAAACTACCCGTAATTTCTTATTAAAGACATAAAGTTTTTGTAAAATCGATCATACAAAATTTTGAGCTGTGTCATCTCAAAATCGTAATATGAATATGTATGACGTTTGCATGACGTTTCTTTTTTAACTTTATTTTGTCACTGACAATGATAACTTGAAGCTTTTATAAAAGGTTGTATGCCCTTTTTAGCCTTTAAAAGCTAAACATTTTAACAGTGCTGAACAATAAACCGTGATAAGACTTTTCATTTCGATCGGTTTTAAAAATTCATGTCAAATATTTTCTAGATTTATTTTTTTGATTTCAAGCTTTCAAGCTGCAAGTATTTTAAATTCCAAGATAGCTGCCAAGGCAAAAACGGAAGCCAATCATGATTTCACGAGCACGTTATACAACGCCTTAGATTGAACTCCTGCAGGTCAACATGCCCACAACCAAAGCGTTTCTCCGCTAGAAGGATTAAGCTTAGTATTTTTACAAGAGTTCTTTAAGTGTGATTATTGAGAGATTAGGGGCGCGCCTTGAAATGAGATACATTTGCTACCGGCTTTAATGCTCAATTAATTGTTTGAAAACCGATAAAAGTACACGCACTGAAATTTGTGTTTAAACTAAGTTCACGACAAGACAATATACTGCTGCTTTTAAATGAGTAACAGTTTTGTTCAACCTTTTCTTTTTCTTAAGAAGGACTCCTTTTTTGACGAAGATGAAGGTTGTTATAAAATAAATATTTTTACGATTTAAGAACGAAATGTTCCTCTTGCATTGTTTTATATCGATTATACCTAGTGGGTGAACATTTGCTTCGATTTTCATTCGCAAAATCAACCGAAAAATATATGAGGCTATTATATTACCTATAATGATGTAAGAAAATTAATAAACATTTATGCAAAAAAAGATTTTAAAATTGTCTAATTGACTAAGGATGAATGAGGGGTCTCCGCTTAATTTACGTTTTGGCTCTAGAGGATTTTAACATTAGGCGCTACGCTAGCTAAATCGGTTTATCTACCACTGAATCGAGTCGTCCATAGAGCCGACGCTTTATCTCCGATCGATATCTGTAGTTTAGCGGATCAGAGCCTATGACCCTTTCATTTCTTGCAGTTCACTAATGTAGTAGGCCGTTTGATTATAAAATCGAAATGAAATTACTTTTTGTATAAAACCTATAGGCTATAGAGCCGATTAACTCCGTTTGTCTTTCTTCATCTCTATCACTCTCTGAATATCTTTCTTTATCTCTATACGTTTTTCCACTGATCTCTATCTCCACGTAAAACAGATCAGTCTGAACAGACATAACTAGAATGCCGCTGAAAAAAAAGATAGCAAAACAGTTACTGTTCATCAGCCGGATACCTAAATTGCGACCGTGCAATTCTACCATTGGTTTCGGTTCCAAGAAAATGAAAAATACGCATGCGCAAAGTGGACAAGTGATAACAATGGTGGCGGACGAGAAAAGAGAAACTAGGGAGGTCGTTTGATCGGCGGACATGGTTGGCCCAGTTGGCAAGGTCTGCCTTCCAACCACAAGGCCCTTGGTTTGATCGCCGGCTTTGACGATATTTGAATATTTGTGTGACCTTCCCGTCTACAAATAATGATCCAATTGTCGTATCATGAGCAGAATTGCTTTCCGAACCACAAGGTCCCCAGTTCGATCCCTGCAGTTTATCGACATTCGAATATTTGAGTGATCTTCTTTTTCGCCTAAGCCAACTCAACTTTCCATCCTGCCAGGGCAGGTAAATGAGTACCAGCATTTGCTGGGAGCTAATCTGCGATGGATTAGTGTCACGTTCAGGGGGAGTCAACGACTCTCATCCGCTTAAACACTACAGGAGGAGATAAGCGGCGGATCTATGGGCTTGGCTTGTCAAGGAGTTAGCTCTAACCGTTTATATTTTCCTTTTTCCACGGTTCTAATTTACAGATACAAAAGGCCTTAATTAAAATTATCACTGCCACTATGCTACTTATTTGTAAATTTTTTAAAAAGAAAACAAAAATATACATATATATTGAATTGACCGTTTATTTAGAGTTAGAAAGAATCAAAGATCGATACAGTGTTGATTTTTATTCTAGCTACTTATTGACATCACCTTTATATCTAATGCATATGAAACACTATACACTTTTTTAAGAACCAGTAAATTTTGCTCAGGTTTAAAGTTCTTATTCGGTTTTCCAGTACTGACTCGAGGCTCAAAATGTTCTTATTTTGTTTTTGACTGTTATATATTACTAAATTCTGAAAATTAACAATAACGCCCTTAACTGCCCTTGTGTGCTCTTTTTTTTCTTGTGATTAGAGACAGAAAGTATCAATTCAGTATTTTAGTTTGTGAAAATATAATATTCAGGTTTGTTAATCAAGCTTTTTTTAGTATTTTTATTTACGCAACCTCAGATTGTTTTTAATTTGCTTATTTTTCAGACGATTAGAGTCTCAATTGGTTTTTTATCAAGTTCGTTTTTAATAAAAAAAGTGTATATTATTATAACAGTTAGTTTTAAATTTCAATTATCCTTGTTTTTTTCTAATTCAGTTTGATGTTTCTTATGAACTGAAATACGTGATGCTTTTTTAAAAACTCTCGACTTTTTTTATAAAGCTTTTTCTGATCAACAAACAAAAGTATTTTGTAGGGTTGAAAGAAATGTTTTGATAATAGAAGAGGACTTCTCAATAGCACTCACCACGTGCAGAGACTTTTCTGTTCTAAAACTTTGATATCGTCCTGATTATGTAGGCAGAACAACACACCATTACCTTGTTTTAAGGCGTGTTGTCTCGCAAACCAAGCCGGAACTACTCTAAGGTTGCCTGTCTTGTTTTAAAGACTCATTAGCGAGTTTTTCAAAACCCCATGAAGGAACCAGACCCATCTTTGACCTGCAATTTCGCAACTGATTTTTGACGCTTTCCAGCCATATAATTTTAACGCCTTTTAACTGTAGCATGCCTTTCGTTTAATTGTAATTTCAGACAGCATTGTTAATCTTTTAGAACAAAATAAATCACGAGAGTAAGATGAACGGAGTAAATAAGATAATATTTCCTAGTTTGTTTAGCGTTTCCGACTACTATCCTGTGTTAGTTCCTGCGAAAAACCAAAAAATACCAAAAATAAGAGGAACTAACAGTTTAAAATACATTTCAGCGGATCGCAATAAAAAAAGATGTATCGTTTCTATTGTTTTATTAGCAGATAAAAGATATTTTATCGATGTATTGTCATGAGTTATAATCAAAGAGGGCGGGACAAATGACTAATGTCTTGAAAGAACTTCATTTTTTTCCCATTTGGTAAACTTCTTGTAGCCACAAGTATGTAGCCTGTTCTATTTAGGAAATATTAGCGTGAGGTATGTTTTAACTGCAGAATTTTGCGGTTTGGAGGAAACTTCCGTTCGTTTTGGGTAGTTACTTCAAGCGGCCGTTAATAATAATGCCCGCGTCAAACTAACGCGTGTTCCATAACCATTTTATTCTGACAAGAAATAAAAACATTTGGAAACAATAATCAGTTATTTATTTTTTTGTTTCTGTAAGAGAGCTTTGTTTCCTCGGCCCGACAGCAGAGAGAATAAACGCCACAGACAAACGCAACCAATTTCTAGTTTTTCTTGAACTTTTTGAAAGGAGCTCGCAAAGTATACGTATCTATACTTTAGTCAAATTGAACCTAAATCAGGAAAAATAACACAAAAACATTTAATGGGGTAGTGCCATTTTAAAATACCATACTCGTGCTGTCAGATAAGAAATATTTTTTATGATAAAATACAATCCAGGCCACACACAATTAATGCTAGTGTTAATGATTGTTAATTGAATATTGTAAATACCTTGACAGCACTCAACGAAGCAATTGTTCAAACGTCGATAGGATTGGCTGAAATTCTAAATTGATGTGACAGACGTGTGAAGCAGTGAAAAACTCATTTTTGACCGGAAAATGAGTAACACGAGACACCACGAGGGCTTGCCAACGTAATGTCGTAAACACAGAAAAATAAGCGACAAAAGGTTATCGCCTCGAGATTTAAATGAATAAGCAATTATGTGGATCATTATAAATCGAAAACAGAGTACACAGGCTAACACTTGACAAGTCGTTGCTGCTTAAATCGTTTTAAAGCGTACTCGCTCCAGGTAAAGAAGATTCATTTACTCAATTACTGCAGACCAGACACTTGCAGAGACAGTTAACTGCTGAGAATTTCAAGATAACCGGACAAATGCCAGATTTTGTGGCTTTGGATCCATTTATTCAATCTCCGATGAGTACTTGTAGCTCGAGTGGATCTGATACAAGTTTGAGTCCCACACCGAATTCTCAACAGCCATCACTAGTCCCCTTTGGATCCTGTACCCGTCGAGGTGTTCCATTTCCCTACAGTAACAACGCTACTAGCAGTAGCCGCTCGGCCTACCTTAAAAGATTGTACACAAACAGCAGGGAAAGATGGAGACAACAGCATGTCAACCTTGCCTTCGCTGAGTTGCGAAAACTTTTACCGACGTATCCTCCGGAGAGAAAACTATCAAAAAATGAAATCTTGAGACTTTCTATGAAATATATCCGGTTTTTGGATAAGCTTGTTAGAGAAATGGACTCTAGTAGCGAAACTGTTTCAATCCAAGCCAAGGATAACGAGTTAAATTCGGTTAAGGACAGTAAATACGTAGAAAATAGAAATATCACATCTCCAAGTGTAAATTACTCTCCAGAAGAGAGTCACGAAAGTGCCGTCTCAAACAAAGCCAACGAGCAGGCAAGCTTTAGTTCAAGTTGTATTCTGAACTCCAACGTCACTACAAGAAAAAGCAGTTCGCAGATGTCGCGCTTTCCTTTCATCGGCTGCGCGGACATTTAGTGTGGACCAAACGCGAGTTTTCAATCTGAGTTTTACTCATATTGAACTCGTTCTCTCGAATAAATGCTGACTGTTAACCGACTTTTAACTTTGTCTTTGATGCTATCTAATCTGATAGGATTAGATTAGTCCTTGTTGTTACGAAAGATCAACGTACTTGCTCTTCTAAATAACACCCCACAATGTTTCTACTTTGTTTGTCGGTGTGTAAATATTTGTGATAGACCAATTGCTAAGTGGAGTGTTTGTATTTGTAGTTTAAATGTGTGTTTACGTTTACTTAATCCGAAGTTTGAAATATCTTTTATTCGAGTCTTTATTTCTTAACTTTATTTGTAGTTTGATATAGAATGTCGATAAATGTAAAGCATTACGACACTTAATAAAACTGATATGTAAGAAAATCAATTTTGCTGTCAGATCCGGGGGAGAGATTTCCGCTCTCAAAACAAAGAAAGGGTCCCCTCAACAAGAAGGAAATGCAAACTTTCACAGTTTGTTCTAGTTTTTTTCTTAATTTTTTTCACTTCTGAAGTAGTGGTTTCATTCTTAGATTTCTAAAAGCAAAATCAAAACACTAGCTTTATCTTAAAACCCAATCTATCTGTTTAATTTTACCAAGGTAATTATCTTCAAAGCTCCGAGATAAAACTTCAACTCTCGTTCAGTTTTACTTTGACCTCATAATCGATACGTGAGAATCAATTATTCATAGGATCAGGACTGCATAATCGAGTTTGCTTTTAAGTTCCCAAAACCCTGGTTGGGTCAGAGCTCAACCATCTCAAAGATCTGGGAATCCAATTATGGGAATTTTTGTCCGCCGTCCGAGCTACCCTCAAGCTTTCGAAGAATCTTCTGCCAGAATATTCTCTAGGTACCTTGGACAACCGAATATCGTGTTCAAGGTAAAAAAAGACACTTTTAAAATCGTGACTGCAAAACATTTGATTTAAATTTCTTTCGTGTTTTTGTAATGTCACTTGAGAAAGCAATTTAGGTAGGTGAACTCAAAGATATAATTAAGGCTCTTATCAGTCAAGTTCTCCAGTTATGGAGAGGTTCAAAGAAATCGGCGACCTTAGCAAATGGATCGGGTACTGAAAATGCTTTTACTTAATGAGACTTTTGAACATGCTAAAACAAACGTTTTCTAAATCAATCGAACAAACGAAACCTTGTTTAGCTCTGCCAAATAAATCACGTACTTTGCATCAAACTGGCATATGGTCGTTGACTGCTATGGACCCCAATGTGCCTTTAATGTTGAAAATAGTTATTAAATATTTGACTTGAAATTGAAATTTGTTTTGTACATGTGATTTGAATTAAGCTAAAAAATTTTGATAATACATTGATTTGAGTTTAAGTTCACGATATTTTGGGATCAATCAGTTGACTCAAAGACGTTTGCGACCCAAACTGAAATACAATCAAATTTTATATTGTTATAATATATCGCGCGCAACGTTAATTTAACTCAAGCATTGCATGCGAGTCACGTTTGAGAGCCTAACTTTCAAAAACTAACTGTAACGCATTTCTTTAAAGTTATATTACCGTAAAAACCGGTTTATTGTTAATTCGACAATTTGTTTTATTTGAAAGAAAGATCAAAGATGCGGATCAGTCTTGTTAACTCTTTCACACAAACAAACACTTTGTAAAAGAATAATACCTAGAACAAAAACAGAAAAATCATATCTTAATATGAAATATTGGTGAAAAGCAACATGATTATTTGCTAAAGTAAATGGCTGGCTGGCTGCTCAAGGAAAATCTTAAAACAGTGCAAGGTAACTATGAGAACTTCATGAGAAAAATAATATAACTGGTAAAATTGTTGATATATAACATATTTCATCGTTTAGCCGCGGGATTACAAAACGTAATTGTCATAATTGGCCCGTTAATTGAAATTAACTCAATTAGTAACCACTCAGACCAGACATAAATATCAAGAAGTTATATATATATCTTTAAATTTTCCAGGCTTAACCGTGAACAATTTCAGCTAGACGATGCAATGTTCTCGAAGCTTTTTTCTTCTAATTTTTGTGTCCGCAAAAAAGAAAAGGCAAGGTGTATTTTATTTTTCTGAAATCATCATCTTTGTATTTAACAAAAACATGGTAACTTTTGTGAAATCAAAGAATTTTGCCTTAACGTTTGCGACAATTTAACTTAATTATAAGTATAACTAAGTTAGTAGAAAATTGCGCAGTCAAAATGTCATGATGGAATGTTAGGCCTTTTATTAAAAAGCCTTAAAACAACAAACACTTTGAAATTATTTACAGATGTCGAATTAATGTAGAAAAGCCTGAAAATGAGAAAATGCGGCATCTTGGGAGACCTTTTAATAGTTCGTTTAGTAACCATCAAGATATTTCCGCGCCGCAAGGTAGAAAGTGGTGACAAGTTATTCACATGAATCAAGAATTTTTTCTCTTTCGAGTTTCGTTTACTTGCTTTGTAGGAACAGCCTGTGGCTCCATTTTCTGTTAAAAATTTGTTATTTACCTTTCAGGGCGATGAATTGAAGCTTTTAAAAAGTTTCTCAGCTGTTGCCCAACTGGGATAGATTTTGCCGTGATGGTATCTTGACTATTCCAAAGGAAAACAAGCAGACAATGAGACAGCCATCTTAGCTTTCAAACATACTTTCTATTTGCTTAATTTTTATTCGTGTTAGTTTTGCATGTTCCTTTATAAATTATTGATTGATGAGGTCTCTCATTACTCTCACCCCAAAACCATTCTGTTTTATTTACAAAGCTTAATCCTGAATTTCAATGAAAAGAACTCAATAAAAACATTCATTAACATAAACATTCCATAAAGATATCAATAACTTATGCTCTACATATTTTTACTTCCAGAACTAGAAAAACGCAATTAGGGATCAAATTGAAGTAATGCTTAATAAATTAAAATTTCATTGAAAAATAGTTCTAATTGTAGAAATATAATAGTTAGTACCAAAGAAATCTTGTTATAAAACTATGTTTTGGGCGCCGTTGCCTGTATAAATTATACCCGGCCAAAGACTTCGTGGAAAATCTAAAGTACCTGTAGAAAAGAAGTTTGTTAATTAATCGAGATGACGGTAAATGTAGATTACTACTGATAAACAAACATTGTTTTATTTTAATGTTTTCATTTTCTTGACCAATTTTTGGTATTATTCTCTCATCATTAAATATACTAGCTTGACTAATTAAGTAACTAATAGTTTTCAGTAGACGCGTAGGCTGTTGAACTTCTTTTGAGTTCCTGTAATTCTTTGCAAATCAAAACGTTTAAACAATCTCGTATTTATTTAGTATTTAGACTTCAATTGAAAACCTAATTCAGTGCAGATCTAGCTCGGCAAAACAAACTGTCTTGTTTGTTTGAATTAAGATTTTATGGATGTTGTATAATTCCTTCAGGCGTTTCGTGAATGTATAGCCTTTTAAAAGTGCTATTAATTTGGCTTTCAATCGAGTATAAATTACTTCAATATGTAAACAGAGCTTGAAAGACAAAAGCTTGAAACATTCGGCTAAGTATACATTCGCATCGCGTAACACGCAACACGTTTTCTTTTACAAGAACCAGTAAATTTTGCCGAGGTTCATTTCTCTTAATTTTTTGGCTGCTTCAGCCTCAATTTGTTCTTAATTTTGTTCTCATTTCTGTGAGCGGTTTGAAATAAGAAATCAAAACAAAAAGAGAAGGCATTTAAAAACAATGCTGACTGTCTGCATACGTGTATCATTTGGGACAACAGTAGATATTTTAACAAATGGGAACTGTGATTTACTCACTTACACTTAATCACTCCAATCACTCACTCACTCACTGCCTCACTCATTCATTCACTGCCTCACTATCTCACTCACTGCCTCACTTATTCACTCACTGTCTCACTCACTCACTCACTCACTCACTCACTCACTGCCTCACTCACTCACTCGCTTACTCATTCTCTCACTTACTCACTCACTGCCTCACTTACTCACTCACTGCCTCACTCACTGCCTCACTCACTTCTCACTCACTCACTACTTACTCACTGCCTCACTTACTCACTCAATTACTCACTCACTCACTTACTTACTCACTGCCTCACTGCCTCACTCACTTACTTACTCACTCACTTACTCACTCACTTACTTATACTCACTCACTCACTCACTGCCTCACTCACTCACTCGCTTACTCATTCTCTCACTTACTCACTCACTGCCTCACTCACGCACTCACTTACTCACTCACTCACTTACTCACTCGCTCACTTACTCACTCACTTACTCACTCACTTACTCACTCACTGCCTCACTCACTCACTCACTTACTCACTCACTTACTCACTCACTTACTCACTCACTCACTCACTTACTCACTCACTTACTCACTCACTGCCTCACTCACTTACTTACTCACTTACTCGCTCACTGTCTCACTTACTCACTCATTCACTCACTCACTGCCTCACCAATCACACGTGACATCGCAACGAGCGACCCACGTGTGCTTATTGCCACGGATCGGAGTCGGGTATGCGTTTAATTTCCACCAATCACAAGTGAAATTGCACGAAGAACTCACGTGCATTAGAGTGTGTGGGTTATGCAAGCTTGTATTTTCGACAAGGTCAATCGAGTATTTTTTAGCCCAACAAATGAACGCAAAACATAGACTTCTTATTGCAGTTTCCCCCACATAAAAGCAACTGAACATATACAGCAAAAGAGGCAATAGACACGTGTACGCTTTGCGTACCTTTTGTTTAAAATGGCATGTCTGGGGCGGACCCAGGATTTTGAAAAGGGGGGTTCGAAGAAATGAGCCGCCAAAGGCGGACCCATCTAGGGGGGTCCGGGGGCATGCTCCCGCGGGAAATTTTGAAATTTAAATCCTCAGAAATGCGATTTCCAGCGTTTTGAGGGATGATGGTGGACGGTTTAATACCTTAACAAACTATCTCTTTTTAAAGCGATTTTATTAAACATGGACTACTTTAAGTCTTCACAATAATAGAGATCAACTGACTCCTAGAAAATGAAACTTACAAACGAAGAGGGGATCCCTAAACCAGTAATTTCGGAAAGTGACCACTTTAGGGGCTAGGAGAGTGAATAACGAACTGGTTATTTTTCCAAGCAGACAAATAAAAAAGGAAGCGCTTATATAGATCAAATTTTAGATTGGCATTTTGTTTCGTTCACTTATGTTTTTCCTCAGAAACCGCACGTGTTAGAATGTTTTTTCTTTCCGTTTAAGGGGGTTCGACCGAACCACCCGAACCATCCCTGGATCCGCCACAGCATGTAATACCTGCGTAATTTGGGAGATATTGTGGATTTCACCACGAGGCAATTCAATAAAGAAAGACGGCCTTATAAATGAACTACAGCTGAGAATGTCAGCCAAAGGTCAAAAATGGTCAAAAATACTGTTAATGGATATTTTGTTGGCTTAACTTAGGACAATTGTGACAAGGAAACTTAAGAAAAACATTTTGTTTTTCAAAATATCTGTGTAATTAATGTCCCAAAGCATGATATGAAGCCTTTTGAGTGATAAAACGTTGTTTTAATATATTTCCTCCTTTTACACATTTTCAAGTTAAAACTGCATGCAGACAAGCGAAATAAAACGATTAGAGAGACATTTTTCGAAAGGTTTCTTTATATGTCACGATAATATAGAGAAGCCAACACCAGCGGACCTTTTAGAACTACTGCGCGTTACCGCAAACTTCCTCGATAGAATAAATTCATGCGCGTGCAGAGTACAAACTACAATGAAATCTTTTGTTTATATTTTAAAAGGAGTGTTTGACCTTTGACCTCGCTACACAAGCCACCAGTCTATTGTATTTGCAGATTTATAGTAGAAATCTCCACTCACTATCTATTTCAAATGCTACAATCTGATTGGTTAACGGTACTCCCAACTATCAAGTGAAAGATAGTAATTCAATATGGCGGCCCATTCGGCTTTTCAGAAGACGTTTCGGAAGAGAAATAGACAAAATGGGCTAACGTGTCACGTGACATGAGATGATATTTACATTTGTTTTACTTTTAAGATTGCGGCACAGTGGAAATGTTGCAGAAATCACCCGTCTTCTCAGTGTATATGTTTTTTCAGTTCTAGCTCTGATTCATGGTCAAAATCGTTACAAAATTTCCCAAGGATTACTTTTTACAATATAGAGTACGTAGCTGGTTAAAGAGTGAAGTCTCACGTCGCCATCCCCGATTGAGTAAGTAATGAATCGCCATCTTGAAGTGATCTTGTCAAAACAAGTCAGGAATCAGCATTTTTTCACTCCTAAATGTTCTCACTTTTTCACTCCTAAATGTTCTCACCGTAAAACAAATAAAAAACAATTGTAAATCCGGTATTCAGTAAATCTAGCAAAAAATTGAAATCCATTTTCAAAAAATCCAACAAAAAAGCTAATCAAAAATGTCCCAAACTGCTTCACAAGAAACCCAGACTTCTAACGTATCTAAAAGGCGGGGAAACTGCTAAACGTGCGCCCAAAAGCCCGCCAAATTAAATAACTTGAGTGCATGTAAACTCTGATAAAGGACAATTTTCACTGGAGTAAAAATTCAATAAAAATCATTTAGGTATAGACCCAAAGGTACATTATGTTTGTTCGGCATGGTGGAGCCGTATGTTTACAGATATAACGAGATCACGTGATCGATTTTGACCAATTGCAGGCGCGTGAAGAGAAAGAAAGTCTATTCCATACAGGTGCACTGCTACATAGATATCTGAACAGGCATAACTATAATGCTGCTGAAAAAATAGTAAAACAGTTACTGTTCATCAGCAGGATGCCTAACTGACGGCGAACTGACAAATTTCGTTTGAAAGTTTGTGATTAGGTTTTAAACTCGTGATCACTCACTATTGATGCGGTGTCTTTTGAGTTTTTAACTTTTAATCAATTATCTATATTTTGTTTTAGATATTGTACTGACTAGTTCATATAATTCTTAGGCGCTATCATGAACTCATAAACTATATATGTTATTGTTTATTTTATTCTAGTTGTTCTTTTATTATTTCTTGTTTTAATAAAAGAGAAGGTTCTCAAGAAATTTAATTTTGCCAGTGAATCATACCGACTTTGGAACTCACAGGTTGGCGTTGTCTTCGGGTAAAACTTGTTTACGGTTTTTTAAGATTATTCTTGATTCATTTTGCTCAGTAAGAGCTGGATGAACATAAAGAAAAATTATATTCACTACATTTGTGAGATGTACTAAAAATATGTGCGGTAAAATGTATGAAAATCAGACAAACAAAACAGAAAGGATAACATTAATTAATAACAGTTGAATTCAAAATTATCTTTCTGAATAATTCATTGATTCTACGCTTTAATCACCACTCTTTCTTATCATTTATATGCGTTGCAGGGTTCTTGTGACTATGAAGGATCTCAACGTCGACAGTACGGAGCTGCTGAACAACACTAACAACAAGTTTTATAATCGGATTCAGTGCATCGGCTCGTGGCTATCGACAACAGTTCAACTTATTTCTTACTTATTCATCATAGCTTGTTCCCTGACTGGAAATCTGCTTATTGTTGCTATCTGCTTCAGGGACAAGACTCTTAGAACAACAGTGAATTACTTCATTGTCAACATGTGTGTTTCAGATTTAATTTTTCCAATTTTCATTTTACCAATATGGATTGCTACCACATACAAAGATAGCTTATTGATTGTTGACCAAATTCCTCCTACAGTTGTTTGTAAAGCTTTTTGGATTTCTTTTGGTGTTTCCGTTTTCGTATCATTGTTCAGTATGACTGCGATAGCAGCAGACAGATTTCGTGCCATCATTTTTCCAATGAAACCAGCTTTGTTCTCTCCGAAGAAGTGCTGTGTTACAATTGCTGCAATGTGGCTGTTGTCATTATCTGTTTTGGTGTATTACGCAAACGATTTCCAACCAAAAAATGCTTCCTATGTTTCTTGTGTCGACGCAGAGTGGACCTTGAAAAGGTTCATTTTTCTCTGGATTATCATTTCATTGTTTTCTTCATGTATCGCTATCATAACTGTGTTCTACTTAAAAGTAGCGATTTTCCTCTACCGACAGAAAAACAGCCTGCACTTGGCATCAGAAGTGATTAAGAAAAGAGCTAAAAGAAATCGCAAAATCATCACGATGCTTATAATCATAGTCATTCTCTTTTACGTTGTGTGGATTCCGTTTTATGTTTTGCAGTTATTTCTTTTATACAATAATCGTATTTTGAAGCCTTGTTTTAACCTGTGGCTATCAATCATGAATTTTCTACCTGTTTTGTATCCAGTGATTAATCCGATAGTTTACTTTGTATTTAACGAGAAATATCGCCGTGGTTTCATAGAAATCTTCGGTTGTCCGCCATTGAATGTTTCATAACGACAAGGAAATTGTACACATGATGTTGGGCAAGACAACCAAGCATTAGATAATGTCGAACTTCAACAACAATAATGCATGGTACAATAACAATTACAATACAATGGTTTATTACACACACATCCGTGGAGGGATATCCTTTCAACCTTAACATTCATAATTGTATGTCCAGAATTCAGTTGACTTTATATTAAGAGATTATTGACCGAGCGCGGGGTCTGTATGGAAAAATATCAGACCGAGGCCTTGACAGATTGACAGTACGGACCGAGCGTGAGGTCTGTATGGAAAAATATCAGACCGAGGCCTTGACAGTACGGACCGAGCGTGAGGTCTGTATGGAAAAATATCTCACCGAGGCCTTGACAGTACAGACCAAGTGCGAGGTCAGTATGGAAAAATATCAGACCGAGGCCTTGACAGTACGGACCGAGCCTAAGGTCTGCATGGAAAAATATCAGACCGAGGTCTTGACAGTACGGACCGAGCGCAGCAACGTTCGTAAAAAAAGACCGAGGAGCAATATTTTTTCACACAGACTGAGCAAACGATTTCAATAAATCATTTATTATTTGACTTTTTTTTAATTCCGGTAATTTATCCCATGTCTACTACGAAAATCATCGGGATCATCCGACAGTTTTAGGAAAACTTCATAAATATCTTAAAACTGTTTCTTCTGCAGGATTTGGATTTTGGAAAATTTTCTGAAAATCTCTGGTAACTAATCTTTGGTAGAGTTCGGAAATCTTTGGAAAGTTTTTTAATTTGTTTTAAAGTAATTTTGCAAGTTTTGAAAATCTTCTGAAAATCAACATTCGGGTAACCGGTCCGAATACGCGCGTATATTGCGGTGGGCCAAATACTCAATTTGAAAAGAAGCTGATCGATCTCCAAAAGAGTTTTCAAATTTACCCAGTAATGTTTGTAATGGTAACGTAATTTAATATCCCCCTTTAAGAAAGCTTGCTGTGTTGCCAAGGTAATAATTAACTTAAGTAATAATGTAATCTTAAACTTGTTTAAATGATGGGTAGTTGCAAAATTGTAGAAACTTCTTAAAAAAGCTCGATTTTGGAATAAAATATTGAAGTTTTCCTGACTCTGAGCCATAATTGTAGCATACCCTTTCTCTGTTAATTGGCTTCATATATTTATTTATTATATGGATAGATAGTTTCCTGCAATCTGATAGGCTGCTTGTAGGGCCGAATTATCTTGTAAGGACCGCGGGCATTATGAATTTTTTCTCTCCCAGTGACTCATATGTCAACAAAGTAGCAAAACGGTTTTTAAAAACAAACATGGTCGTTGATTTTCTTCCAATTTAATAAAACAAAGTTGTTCAAACCGAACTTTTTCAAAAATAAATTATCGTGTTTCCTAAGTAGAAGCTT
>JAPEIX020027267.1:0-12231 GCA_026122405.2 Zoanthus sansibaricus
TAACAACGAAAAAGGACAATCAATGCACACAGTAGTAATTAATAAATTGTGCTAGTACTACTAAAATTCATGCATATGTGTTGTTTGCAGTTTCAGTTCCTTAAGAGTAACAAAACGTAAGACAAAATTCTAGTCTGAAACATATAGACCCAAATCTAACTACAGAAAGCCAAGAAAGCGAGAATGGAGAATAAATCTCTCAAAGTCAAAGTGTAAATACTGTAGCAGGTGAATGTTAAATTCAAATCTTATGAATGATGAGAATAAATATTGCTAGCTGGACGCTATTTTTAAATACATATAGATTTAGGTACTGCCTAAAAGCGGAGCTCCAAGAGATATTAACCTTACTGGAGTCTCTGAGAAATCTATACGGACGTCGTACGTATGTACGTACGATATTTTCTTAAGTATGATGCTCCGCAGGAGCTCCGCTATAAGTTGTATTCGGTTTCTAAAACGAAACTAACAGAGTCTATCATATTTTATCCACGCAAAAGCTTGAAAACTAGTATCTCCATTAGGCATGTTTTCAACATCGAAATAGAATTATTCATCACTTGTAGCACTCGTTTTTAAGGAAAACGCGGTTAGGGCCAATAACAAAACAAATTCACCTACCTACTCTGTGCCAAATTAGGAAGAGTTCTCAGTCTGTATTTCAAAGCTATCCACCGCAAGTCCTTCTCAAAGCCGGATATCTTATTGTTGCAAATAATATACTGTCAATAGGGGAGACTTCCACCAATTATATCTTTTATATTTTTAAGGAAACATTTGTTGAAACAAGTGGTCAAATATAACTTTTTCCAATTATGAAAGGATAAAGAATGGTGCCTATGACTGTCACTTATTTCCCATAATAACAATATGTTATCTCCGGGCGTAAAATCCAATCTATTAAACAGATAAGACAAACCAAGAATCAACAAAAATACTGCTTAATGCAATTCAATTAAAGAGAGGAAAAGAAAAGTCTTGATAATTCATAAGAATATTGGATCCAAATTTTTTTTATGTAAAAGAATTTTTGATATATCAAAAAAATAAAAAGCTTTAATATACGTCTCTCGTTGAAAACCTGCGGGTTTGAAAAAGTATCTGATGTAGCCCGTAACTCTAAACTGTAATTAAAATAACATTGTCTTTCTTTGTATTTTCATACTTCTTTTTTATTGGACAAGGCGTGTCATATGAGTTCAGATAACATGCTGCAAGCATAACACTGCTCATGCGTGTTTCTAACATCCTAACGTTGAACAATCGGTAACTGTGAAAGATTCATATCTGGATAACTTTAGCACTGGGATAAAGTAACTCAATCGTCCGACCCGTCATGCAAGTTCTTTGAAGGATCGCAAACAAGGATATTCAGTTGTCAATGTCAATGATGCCATAAGACACATCATATCATAATCGGTTTTGAAAATTTCTACTTCAATCCTAGCTGTTATAAAACAGGATGCTGTCGCTTGTGTCTCTTGGCCAATCCTCTTGCGTGTAATTTAGTAACCAGAAACTTTAAATTCTTGAATTACGAAAATGAACCAACTTGAAACTTACAGACACATTTCATTAACAATCAATATTGTTAGGTGTGGACCATTTGAGTTTTTGAAGGAGGGATTAGAAAAATTAGCCATGCAAAAAATTTTCGAGCAAACAAACAGAATGAATTTTTTTTTCAAGTAATCATGCAGGGTAAGATATTTCCCCCCCCCCTCCCCCTTCCCCCATCCCTCCCATGTTCGAATTTATTTTTTGAGTACTTTGTTTGCAGTATATTTTTCTTATGTCACATTGTAATAGATTTCCTGATCCAAACAAACCTCTCAAGTGCGTACTATAGTCGTAATACTCTTGTCATCTCCTGTTTTTATTTTTCCTGTTTAACTTTTATATTCAGAATACGTGCTCTTTTTATTTTTTGGGCTGGTAGCTGTTTTTCTGTACTACCAAAATAGAGGCGGCGGTTCAATGGAACGTGTGAGGGGAAGCTCTACGTGCTTTGAAATCTTTGTTTATATATATAAAAAATTAGATCTCGATTGTTAAGGTGACGAACAAAACAGATTTAACCAAAAGCGTATTATAGATGTGTTGTAATTGAACGCGCTCAACAAAGTACCTTTTCTATATACAACAAACAAACACCTGAGAAATTGATGTGTCATTTGGTCGTCCTAATCGAAAGAAAACATTTAACAGTCACGTTTTAAGATAGATGTTTAAATAAAGATTTTATACAATTGTACGTGTACATATCTCACGGTCATTACTAAAGTTTGAAATTTGAGAACTGTTGTAGAGCGGACAAATTGCTGAAATGTTGCGTTCTTTTTAAGCCACGTTCACTAACATAAACAAATATCATTGATAGTTGCCATAAGAATTTAATTTTCCTTCCTAATAAAAAAAGTCAATTTTTAATTTAGTTAAACTTAAGTCTTACTAACCATTTTCATTATTTTAATATATGTACTCAGAAAAAGAAATTTCATAGTTTGCAAAATGAATGAAACACAAAACTTGTTAAGGTCCTTGCATCTTTTTGTCAAACAGTGTTTGCCTTAAAAGGCATATGCCGGGAAATAAGACACTTCAGGTTGTATTATATATTACTAACAAAAATTTTAGATGTCATTAAAAAACAAATTTTTGTAACAGTTTCTTGTACAGGATAGATGTTTTTATTCTCCCTCAAACAACCATTTCCGTTTCAGCTCGGGTTTTAGGAAAATAAAATGAAGTAAAAACAATGAAGAATAGTTTTACAAAAGGCCAATTCGGTCTTTTAATTAACAACATAACTAACCTTGGGGCATATACACATCTGGTCCATCGTTGGCTTAAGTTTTGCAGAAAAATGAGTTGATATTGCTTCAAAATTGATATACATGTTTTCTATTTCTTACTGAGTACCAAAATGACAGAAACAAAGACAAAAAAGGAACAAACTGTCAAATATTTGACAGAAGCACGCTTTTGCATAATTTCTTTCTTAGGAAAGTCAAAATGGGTGGAACAATTATCTGTGTGAAAAGTTAAGAGATGCCACGTGACAGATTAGACGGACTAAACTTGTTAGGAATGTTAGGATAACATAGGAAAGGATATATATTTAGGATATATATCCTAGATTTTTATCAACAAAGTGTAAATAGCTTCCATGGGTGCATTTTAATAGTTGTAATTAGTTTTTGAACGTTTTTAAATAAAGTAATGAATATATTTGGAATGCTTTTACGTGGTTCAATAAAAGCTCAGGCCAGTACGCAGAAATTTTGCTGAGGGGGTGGGTGCGAACAAAATTTCTTAGGACCAACTCCAAAAGACATGACGTGATATATTTTCAGAACAGTATAAAAATAACAAAGTTCTGTGCAAAAAAAAACTTTGGACTTACGATATTTCCGTTTTGCGGGACTGACAAATTAGATTTTATTCTAATTTATTATTGAGATTGATTTACAGATAAATAGGAGCACTTTGATGATTATTTTTCATCGTAAACTTTATTTTCTATTCATTACCTTTATAATCTAACGGACTTTGTGGGTCTTTACGGCCGTTGAGGGGAGGGGGGGGGGTGCGTGCGCACCCTGCGCACCCCCCTACCCTGCGTTAGGGCCTGAAGCTGTTCCTGGTTTTTATTTTTTCACTGACCATAAATTGTTATTTTTACTTCTTATTATATTAACATTATCAGTGGTGTCTTTCAGGTCAAATTCTATAGCGATTCCAACAATGACAGAGGATTGTTTTCTTTTCTCTTTTAATTGCTTTCTATTATTTTTGAAAATAATTTTAGAAGAAGACGCAATTTGTCAAATGTAAAAGTCTCCCTATGTGAATAATAAAATATTATTTTTACTTGTTAGGTGACGAATCTAGGCTTCCGTTCTATTTTTGATTTTTTTATGTCACGAATTTTCATCCCATGCGCATGCAAGCTCAAAGTGGCGGAAAGCGACCAGGATATGTTTCGTGCAAAAGAACTTTATATTTCTGTAGTAGCAAATCTATTTGTCATTGTTCATGAATTCTTGTTGTATGTTGCCAAAATAGGCACCAGCAGGGTTAGTATGTAGTCTCTTGTTTAGAAAAAGACTTGGTTACTAAGTATCTCAAGCAAACTCTAATACGGAATCCTAAAACAGAAACAAATAGAAATTCACATAAATATTTGAGGATTAACATATGTATCAGTCCCATTTATTTGTTGTAAATATTCAAAATTACGTTGTTTTTAAAATAATAAAGTATGTTCATTTAAAAACTATTGTTCAAATGGTTACAAATGCTCCGCTGTAGCCTAAACTCGTGACGAAACTCTTAACATTATTAATAAAATCAGTTATAACACATTACTTGTAACAAAAAAAAAGCCTTATACACATTGGTGTCAGAAAAAAAAAACGTTTATAGAGAAGACTCAAAAGACCTAAGACAATTTAAACTGTGTTTGTAACACAACCAACTAAGAAGGTCATCAACGTAAAAAATATAGCAAGTTTCAAAAGTTATCATGTTTACATCATATGCATTAGATTAAGGACCAAGAATTATAGGTTTTCAAGTTTCAGCAATACATTTGCTGCTAATTATAAACGTAAAGAGAAAAAATCTTAGAAACTGCTTGCATTTTTACAAAAACTCACGCCAGTCGCCAGTCGTCGTGGAACTGGTAGGTTAGTCAATCACGGTACTGATCATTGAACGAAAAAAACATATATAAATTATATACAAATATTTAATGTTTTTTCCAGTCTACGCCATTGCCTGAGCAGACCCGCGGGTTGTCGTGGAAACATCACCGGCTTTCCAAGAACAAGAATCGTAGGACAATCGTAGAACATTAATAATGGGTAATTAAATATATATTAAATATATATGCATATATAGGAAGCAAATTAACAGGAAAGGGGTATGCTACAATTATGGCTCAGTCTTATACAACTTCAACATTTTTTTCATGAATTGAGCTAATTTAGGAAGTTTCTACAATTTTGCAACCACCCATCATCAAGCAAGTTTAACATTACTCGAATCTGTTGTTACCTTGGCAACACAGCAAGAGGAAGGTAGGAGGAGAAGGGGGGGGAGAGATGTGCTGACTTTGTTAGATTAAGTCACTGGCATTACAAACGTCACTTGGTGAACTCAAACACTATTTTTGCAGACGAAACTCCTGCCACATATTTAGAAGACAAACACTACGTTAGAAAAAAAAAATGTAAGGCCAAATAAAAAAAATAAGTAAGTAGGTAAGTAATTTAGTAGGTAAATAAGTAGGTAAATAGTTAGATAAGTAAGTTAGGAAGTAAAAAGGTAAATAAGTTAGTAAGTAAGATAGTAGTTAAGTAAGTTAGTAAGTAAGTAAGTGAGTAGGTAAGTAAGTTAGTAAGTAAATAAGTAAGTAGGTAAGTAAGTTAGTAGGTAAATAAGTAAATAAAAAGTTAGATAAGTAAGTTAGCAAGTAAGTAAAAAGGTAAGTAAATAAGTAAGTTGGTAAGTAAGTAGGTAAATAAGTAAGGAAATAGTTAGCTAATTAAGTTAGCAGGTAAGTCAAAAGGTAACTAAGTTAGTAAGTAAAAAAGTAAGTATATAAGTAAGTAAGTAAGTGAGTAGGTAAGTAAGTAAATAAGTATGTAAGTAGGCCACGCATGACCTCGGAGCACAGCACCACAGCCACTGTGTGTTAGCTTGAGTCTACCTAGAGGACGGAGAAAACCCCACGGAGTCAGCTTGCGATCGACAACTAACTCGTCACACATGTGGCCCAGACTTTACTCAAATCCGGGACACAGCACGGGGAGGCCCAGACGCTCATCACTGCTCCACCCAGGCTCCCAGTGGTGTCCTTGATATTCAGCAGCCTAATTTGATCAAGAATAGTTTAAAGCGATTAAGAATTGATGTATTTGTCTGACGTTTTAATAGCTTCAAGTAATCTTTTACCTTTACTACTACCAGTAAAATCATCATTTCATCACCATTAATGACTCCTTTCTAATACCATCAGAATTGTAAAAAAAACGAAAAGACATCACAATCAGTACCGCCATCACCATTAGTACCGCCATCACCATCAGTACCGCCATCACCATCAGTACCACCATCACCATCAGTACCACCATCACCATCAGTACCACCATCACCATCAGTACCGTCAACTCTCATAGAAGGTGATGCTAGTTAAGAATTTGGTAGTTAACATCCGTTTTTTACTTAGAGTTACTTTCCGTCTCACCCCTGGAGGAAAAGTTAGAGGCCGTGCAGAATTTCCTTTTTACAATTGACGCACACAAAAGAAAACAAATGCTAAAGACTTACTTAAAATATGTAAGTATGGTAATTATTCGGTCACCTATTCATTCATCATATTTATACTTGAACTAACGAAGTTAAGACCGTCAGCTTTAGCCTCCGTTGCAGACGTCCTTTGTGGGAACCACAAAAGACGTCTGCAACGGAGGCTACGTCAGCCTTAAGTGTAACATTTTCAGCTAATCTTGTTGATGAAGAAGGGTTAGAGTGCAGGGGACAATCACTACCATAGACTCATTGATCGTTCACAGATTTTAATACCCCATTCTGATTAGCAGTTCACTAAATAATAAATACAATAATAAATATTGAGTTCTTTCATCTCGTGGAAAGTAGCGATCAATCTTGCGTTGAAGATCAGGCAATGGCGGAATATTTGCACACATATTTACTGTAAAAACAGTTATAGGGCTGGTACAGTACTGCAGTAATAAAATTGTATACTTTCAGGAGATGCCGATTTAAACTGCCGTATCGGATAGCGGAAGAGATTGTAAAGAATGTTTTTGCCAAATTAACTTTTTATTCTTGTTTTTAGATGGAGGAGTTACTCGATAAGGGTACCTCATTCTGTTTTCTAGATGATAAACCAACAGAAAAACAAGTTGCTTATCTGGAAACATTTGGCTTCCAAGTTGATGACATCTTCTTGAAAGTGAAAGAAAAGGAAGTTTGCCTTGAGTATGGAAACGTTTTCAACTATTTGAATGGTAGGTATAAAAAGACTTTAAAGTAATGAAGACTAATGCAGCGATTAACAATCAGAAATCTACGATTAAAAAAGTACTGAGATGTAGAAAATGTTCCGAAAGCATTCAAATTAAAACAATGCAAACCTGCAGCGATAGATGCAAATAACGATATTTTTTCACCAGATTTGATTGACAGCCCCAATCAAAAAAATTGACCAATGGGAATTTTGCGTTTCCAAAGGAACATAAAATTCCTGAACGGATTTGAAGTATGCAAAGCCAACGGTCTTTCCATTTCTGCTTCTCATCCCCACTCCTTTTTGCTCTCGTCCATTTTCTATTCCCAGACTCCCATTACAAGTGCGCGAGGATTTTTGATCTCCCAGCGGAAAAGACTGTTTTGCAGTCTAGAATCAAAGTGACTTTTGAGTTTGAAGCAAGATGAAAACCTCAAATATCGCACAACCACGAGAACTATTAATCCCATCATACAAATAATTACATTTCTTCGTTTTGTCTGTTTCTTCTTTGAGAAAAGGGAAAAGCGTTTGGCGTTTAAGGCAAAGAAACCGATCTACCACTCTCGTACAACATTAGAAAATTAAAAGAAATTTTGTTTTCATAATTTAGGATTATCTGAAGAGAAGTTGGAAGAGTTCCAGCAATGTAAAGATGAAAAGGACTCGGTGGACAAAAAAAAAGAGAAAACGGAAGAAAGCTAGTTTGCTTTCTTCAACCATGCAGAAAGGCTGAAAAAAGGTTAAAGTGTGTCGATCAGATTTTTAGTTAACCGGATTTCCAATGACGCATATAAGAGAAGAGGAATAGAAAACTGGCAAAGAGTAATAAATTCAAAGGGAACAAAGAGCACAAGACACTTTGTTTTATCAATGGCCCTTCGTAAATTAATGTAATATTGCCTACAAAGAAAAACATTACAACTTCAGTATGGATAAAAGTGGTCTTAACACCCACTGATGGGGTGAGATAATATTGGCAAACTTCTTTTTCTTTGTTGATCGTTCTGTCATAACCTGCGGTCATAGAGGAAACGTTAAGTACTGTAATATTCTTGCCACCTTTATGACCTCACACGTACGTGGCCCATACACCTTAATCATCCACATTTTCTAAACGATCTCCAATGCAGTAGTTAACATTTTCACAAATTTCAATTTCAAATTCTAATCTTCTGAACCTCACTCGAAAGATATCAAAGTGACGTATTAGATTAAAAAATTGTGTTCCTCACTACACTAAGAGCCAATCAGAAGCGTGAACAAAACTATAGCATAACCTCTCCACGATTAAATGTTTTGCGTCTACTACTGTTCCATTTTAAAAGACCAGTTTTATCCGTGGTGAAGTCATCATACAAAGGCATGAATAAAACTCAAACAGTAAACAAAGAGAGGTCTAATAGTTTAAAATCCAAATCTATTCTTGGTCAAATAAAAGTAATAAAAAGAAACAGTTAATCTGACTAAATCACTTAGTAACCGAACCTGCTTCGTAACTATCCCAGAAGGCCAATCGAGCGTAACTTGTAGCGTGACGCCATTTCGTGTATAAGTTATCATTAGTTTTTAGGAGTTGAGGGAGTACTTATACACGTTTTAATGAGGTGAGCTCGATCACTTTCTAAGCTAAGAGGTTAGTGTGTAATTTAAAGACGTCAGTATGCTTCTAAAGAATATTTTTGCCTCCTAGAAGTTGACGCTCGAGGATTACGCAACTCTTTGTTGAAACGTTTGATCATTGCAGTAAGGAAAGAACAAAGTTGACGTTTTGTTGCTCTGACAAAGAACTAACGCTTGAAACTTCAGCTCTGTGCTTTCCTAATGCGATAGCAAAACTTTTCAACCTAGTTTTTTTTATGTGGCTTTCTTTTCCTTCAAAGCAGGCTCAGTTTTCAACCCCTTCAAGGTTAATACCAGCATCTTCTGGGAGCTAAAATTTCCATCCAGGAAAGTCAAAGATTCTCATCCGCGTAGCTAGCTCTACAGAAACTGGTGAGAAAAACTGTCTCCAATGAGCCACTAAGCTCGCAAGAATATTTATCTTAGCTTAGCACTGCATAAGCCACACGTTGTTGTAAATTTGTTTCTTGTCAATCTTGTCAAGAGAGCGACGCTATATTAAATATTTAGAACGTACAAGGCTGACGCTTCGTTATTATGATGAAAGGCTAATGTTTGAAACGTAATCTTTGTGTCTTTCCTACGTAGACGATTAAACTTTTCAATTAAGAGTGGACAAAAACCATGTGCCTCACTTCCGCGGCGACGCACTTCAAAAGAATTTAAATAATTAGCTATAACTTTAATAATTAGCTTTATGAAAATAAAGAGCTGGAAATTGACAAAATAGTTAAAAGAAGCTTAAATACTTAAATCATCATCTACCAGGCACGGCTCTGTTTAAATTGGCCATATTCTAAACGAGAAAGAATTGAGTTCGAGTTGGGACCGCAAGGCATTTATGGATTAACTGGATGTACAAAGACGCCATGTTGTCATTATTTACGAACTCGGTATCCATATCCAATCAGTCCATAGATGCTTTTCGTTCGGTCCCAACTCCAATCCAGTTCTTTCCTCGTTTAGAACGTGGCACTCATCTGTGCCGCACTCTAAATAACTTAAAAAACCAAGAGGTCTGGAAACGAGTTTGAAAGAGGATTGAAATACAGTATACAAACTTCTTAAAATTCAAAAATACATTCAGAATTTTTAAAAAATTAAAAATTTAAGAATTGTTATATTAGTATTTTTGCTACAAAGTGAAACGTTTCAATTTACACGCGCCTTGTCATGGTTCATACAGTTGGTTAAAGATCTCGGGTCCAGGGTTCGATTTCCGGCTCTGTCAAGATTTGAATTCTTGTGTGATCTTCCTTTAAGAGCCTAGTGGCCCATGGAGCCGGCGCTTATCTGCGGTTTCTGTAGCGTTACGGTGTGATATGCTTCAGCGCATCCCGGCCTAGTAATTAAGTTTATATTTGGAGTTTCAGCACCCTGGCATTTTTAGCTTTTTAGTTATTTCAGGGTGCTAAAACCCTTAGTGTTTTTTTCAAATTTTTTTATTATGTTTTTATTATTCAAAATGTGGGAAATAAAGTTGTTGTTGTTGTTGTTGTTGATACCTTTTTCCCCTCAAAACAAGTTAAACTTTACTCCAATGACAAACCCTGGATGTCTCTGCACGTTAAATATCTCATTTATCAACGCCAACAGGCCTTTTCCTCTGGCAACGTTAACCTTTGGAGGCACCTGAGAAATAAGGTTGCTAGATCTATCGCCAGTTGTAAACAGTGTTTCTATAGTAATTAAGTTAGTCGCCTAAAATCATCTGATCCCAGTCGTTGGTGGAAGCATATTAAGCGTTTACACGGCCAATCTTATATAGTACTGGCTTCACTATTACTCATGACGGATCTGTTATCTCTGAGTCTGACCTACCTACTTTCTTGAATCTGTTTTTTGTCTCTATCGCAGATGGCTTCACTCCCCTTGACTATTCTAAACTTCCTGCTTTCCTTCCTGCTCTAGAAAAATTGCCGGTTGTTTCTATCTACGAGATCCAATTTAAATTAGCAAATATTAGAGTGTCTAAATCTGCTGGCCCTGATGCTATTCACAACCGAATTTTAAAAAAAATTACCATTGAATTAGCATATCCTGTTGCTGAATTATTCAATCATTCTTTTGCTACTGGAGTATTTCCAGATTCTTGGAAACAATCTTTTATATCACCTATTCCTAAAACTCATCCAGTTCAATCTGAGAGCGATCTTAGACCTATCTCTCTCACTCCCACTTTATCAAAAATCGAAGAGGACTTTGCCGTGAAGTAACTTCTCCAGGATATAGGAAGTAAAATTGATTTACGTCAGTTTGGGACCCTAAAAGGCTTATCAACATCTCTCTGTCTCATTGATCTTTTACATTGCTGGCTTAAGTCCCTCGACCAGCCTGGACGCTATATCCAGGTTTGCTCCCTTTCACAATATTTTTGTGCGGGAACTAATTAACCTTGGCGTATGCCCAGCTTTAATATCCTGGATATGTAGCTTCCTAGCTCAGAGAAAACAAGCAGTCAAACTTAATGGTGTAATCTCTTCGTGGCTTCCAACCACCGCCGGTGTTCCCCAAGGAACTAAACTCGGACCTATTCTTTTTTTAATTTATTAATGTTGAATGACTTAGGCCTCTTTACTCAATTAATTTGTAACTACTGGAAATATGTCGATGACATAACTCTTTCAGAAGCCCCCCTGTGTGCCCAGTCGTCCTGTCTTCAACAGGACCTTGATAAGATCTATCAGTGGACTATTGATTACACATATGCTCTTAAGTTTTTAGGTTTAACACTTCAGTTTGATCTTCGCTGGAATGTCCATATTGAATCTGTTGTTTCTAAAGCTGGTAAACGACTCTATATTCTACGTGTTCTTCGGCGTTCTGGCGTAAGTGTAACTGACCTCACCACTATTTATATCACATTCATCAGATCTCTTCTTGAATATGGTTGCTCTGTGCGGCACTCTTCTCTCCCTGCATGTCTCAGTGATAAGCTTGAATTTGTACAAAAAAGGGCTCTAAGAATCATCCTTCCTCAATTTCCTTACATATTAGCTCTAGAGACGTTGAATCTCCCTAGCCTCTTTTCACGTCGCGAAGAACTGTGCACTAAAGGTCTTTCCTCCTTCGTCAATTTGGAAAATCCCCGTTTTATGTCCCTACTGCCCCCTCGGCGCCGTGACAGTAACACCCGTCTTACTCCTTTACGTTGCTCTTCCCGTTTTACCCTCCCGAATGCTTGTACTGAACGCTTTAAACGTAGTTTTATACCATCAATGATTTTCAAAAAGTAAAATATATTCTTCAAATTTCTTTTCTTATTGTTCTTGTAAATATTTTGCTGCTAACTTTTAATGTTCTTGTAAATCAGTCCTTTTTCAATAACCCATTGCCATAACTGATAATCTGGCAGTTCCTAATAGGCATGCTTTTTGTAGTATACCAAAGTGCAAATCTTGACTGATTTGAGGAAGCCACGATTCAAAACTTGTGGAGATAGTGCCAAAAGCCCCAATGACAATGGGAACTACCTTCACTTCCCTACAATTACAAATTCTTTTTAGTTCCCATTTGAGGTCTTGGTAACGATCAATCTTTTCCCTTTCTCCATCAGGAACTCTAGAATC
>JAPEIX020027322.1:0-12226 GCA_026122405.2 Zoanthus sansibaricus
CACTTGTCTCCTACTCACCTGCATGTCGCCTGATGTGCCGGATGTGCCTGATGTGCCTGATGTGCCTCAACAGCACCCAGCAGCACTGGACAGGCAGAGACAAGAAACAACGACCAAGCAAAGAGAGAGACCAACTGCAGCAAACATCCACCAGCAGCACCTGCCCAAAGAAGAGGCCTCAAGGTAAGTCAGCATATATCCTGGCAAATCCATCTTTGCAACACATCACCAAGCACTTTGCCTAATATAAAAAAGGTAAATATACATGAAATTGAACAGATATATATTTTAGTTGTTGTCAATTTCCTCATCTGGGAAGAAAATAACGTTAACATTGAAAAAAATCAATTTATCTCCTTGATTTGTGTTTAGAAACTTTTTATATCAGTAAAAACATACATGCACACAAGAATAATATACATTTACAAATACACTTTGAATCACACAAGGCAATTCTCTAAACCTTCGAATATTTAATCAAAGGTGCACACTGAATAGAAATTACCAGAAAAAGCGACAAAAGCGGACTTGGAGAAGGTGATTGTCAAATCTTCCAATGGTGTCATTCGCATGGTAGACTTCAAGACAGTTCAGTCTAAGTTCTCTCTGTATGACTACGAGAAAAAGCTTCTCGGTGACTACTTCGCTGAACAGAAAGTACCATTACAATGTGGTTGGCTAAATGATGAGGTGTGTACATTTGCGGGAAGACAGTCATATTACATATAGTGATAAAGATCGATATCTGAGAATCATCAATCATTATTCAAATAAATATGGCTACAAATGCACACGATCACACTATTGTTGTTTTGTTAGTTTCTGCTCTTTTGAGTCCAGAAAGTTATAAATCGTATTCAATCAGCAGTAATTAAAAGAAATATATTTTTATGGCATCTGGCATACTGAAATGTTTCCGCTTTCGCAAACATGTGTTTCTTAATAATAGTAAACTTTACTCCGAAGGTTTCTATGATTGGCTACTACTGAGTAAAGTTTACCCTTTTCTGAACATGTGTTTTTCATTAGGAGTAAATTCACTTTGATCTTGTCTGTGATTGGCTAGTACCGGGTAAAGTTTACCTCAAAGTACTCAGGACAGAAATTCTACACGTTGATTAGTTCAGACCTTGGTAAACTTTACCCTCAAGAGTAAATATTTTTTCTCCATATTGAGATTGAATTCTCCATATTGTTTTGAGCCTGTGTTCCATAAGAAGTGATTCTTGGCATTTGCAATGCCATCGACTCAACAGAATAAAAGTTTTTAAAAGTACAATAATCCTTCCAGGCTTTCGGACTGCCTGAAGGGCAATGAAAGGATATGTGGCATCCATCATAGTAACACCCCAACAGCAAGGTTAAAGCCATAATGCTGCCATTTCAACAACTTTCAACATAAAATTCTCTCTGATTAGAAAGTAGGCTTGCATAGAAAGTTTTCAGATTGCTTACAATCACTTTACCGCTTCATTGATTGTTTTGTGGACATTCATCACCCCAAGGCAAAACAATTCAGCAATTGTGTACCAAACCAAAGTTTAGAGAAAATCATAATCACAAAAGATCATGGCATATAAAAAAGTAGAGTTGACAACAATGCTACGTCGCATGTGTTGGGAGTATTAAAATCGGTTCATTTTATGCAATTTTATCCTTCTTATTGACCAACAACACAAGTGGTGATGTGGATGTGCAAACTAAGATTTAGAACATTTTAAAAGAAAAAAATGAAATATTGAAGGTATCAAGATAACAAGATAATTTTCAGAATTTCATTGGCAATCAAAATATGGCAGCATCAGCATCAATGCACTAAATCTACCGAACGTCCAGCAATTTGAACCCCATCCAGGAGAAACAGCACATATCCCCTTTGAAAAAGATATCAAGCAACTGAACAACATGTTTGTGGTAATGATTGTTACCACAGCTTCTCAACAGAAAGCAATGTTGTTGCACTATGTAGTAGAGGAAACCTGCGACATTTCTGAGACACTGGATGTACCTGAGCTGCCCAAAGGAAGTGACAAATTCAAGACAAGCGTGAAAGCCCTTTCCAATTATTTCGAGCCGTAAAAGTGTGTTGACTATCGTGTTTATATGTTCCATCAGCAAACACAAAGTTGGGTGAGAATATTATAGAGTTTTACAGTCATTTAGAGCTTCTGGTCCGAAAATGTTATGTTTTCTTGCCTAGTTAAATTTCTAAATCAATGGCATACTGTAGTAGTTAAACATTTATGTGAATTTATATCTAGGAGGAAGATTTATGTTCTAAACCAAAAGTTTAGAGAGATATTTTTAATCAAAAATATTACGGGATGTAAAAATGTAGACTTGACAACCATGGCATGTTGTGTGTAAAGGAGATTAAAATCAGCTCTTTTTGTGCAAATGTGTCATTCTTTATTGACTCAAGACATCAAAGTGTACCGCTCCAAATTCTCCTAATCACATTTTGCAAATGACCATGTGCACGATGTTGCTACTCACAAGGGCTATATCATGTTGTCACTTAAATTTATTCTTAAAGCAAATAACTAGACATACAATTTGAAACTAAAATGTTTGTACACAGTTAATCTTTCATTTGTGATAAATGCAATTTTAAATCGTAGCAAAAGAAATTCACAATAAAATGAGCTCAAAAGAGTGAAATCTAGGACACTGCTCTTGGCTACAATAATCTTGAACAGAATCGTCTGTAGTAGCCCGTATAACTTAAAAATTGCCGTAGGAGTTTGACATAGCATTTAAAATAGCCAGCTGAATTTTTACAGCAATTGGGTAAATAAAACCTGAAAAATTGCCTGCCGAGTGTACTCACAATTACTTTTCCTCAGTTCCGAGCACTGTTGTTTATGGGTATTTATATACACTTTAATGTTACCTCTGATAACGAACATACCTTCACAAGAAATCGACACAAAGAATACTACTGTTCTTTGTTGTTTCTGTCATTCGGGAACTCATTGTAAGGAAGAAAAATATGAATTAGTCAAAATGAAGATGTTTTCCTCGCTGCCATTCTTCTCTGTGTCACTGCACGCTAGTGGTTTATGTTTGCACTTAAACATCCGTGTCAAGACTGGCAGGTTTGAAATATAATTAGCATGCCGCCGCACCCTCCAGTCAGCATGCAAGACACGGTAATCAGTGTCGTCACACGTTTTGCAGTCTGGACACTGCTCACACAGTGTTTTTTGATGACCTAGCTGCATCTTACTACATGCTCGGTGCATTTCATGTCAAGATAAAAGACAAAACAATTTTTATGCCAGACTGATCTTCTGATAAATCCAAATCAACTAAAGTACTGTATAGCTAACATAACAAAAGCCAGTTTTAAATAAGCGGATCCTAGTTTAATTTTGTTTTCAAATGGAAAAATAATAGCGCCGCAGAAAATTTTAAAAGAATTTCTTGTCAGATGAAAGAGGAGAGAGCGAGGCAAATCGAATAGTAAAATACCTTTTTCAAGCCTCTGCTTAAATCATAAGATACAAATTTTCAAGATATTTTTAGAATATTTTAGTTGGCCCAATAGAAACTACACGAAATGCTTCAAAGGTTTCATTCTTCTATAGCATGAAATGACATTTGCACTGAAATTTTTTGTTTCATTTCTATTTTTCCTTACGGCAGAAATCTAGTGTAACTTTTAATATATCTAGTTTCAAGAGCTATTTGTGAAAATGCCTAGTAAAAGTTATATAACGTGACCAAGCGACAATACTTATTGTTACTTACATGTTTATGTAATGACTAATGTACGAACTCTTTGCAAACTACACCGCAGAGATCAAGATTTGTATCTGAGGTCTGTAGCATTAGGGAGGGGTTTCCTTTAAGATATTTTAGGATCTTATGTTCTGTAATTCCAATTGGGTTTCGTGGTCGCATGTGTGTGGAGAATATAAACTCCAATTGTGCTCAGTGGCTGAGTCAGTAAAATACAAAAATAAATTGTGTGAAGCAGCAGTATTTGAGTATAAAATGTACTTTATTGGCATCCGGTTTCAGGAAAATATCTTTGTGAAACCTGTAGTAAACTCATAAACTCAATGCGTCCCAACACTGCTCACACGCAGTTTTTCGATGACGTAACCGTGTAAATCACGTTCGGTGCATGCAGTGTCAGTATAAAAGCCAAAACAATTAATTTTACCTTCCAAAGTATTCCTGTCGAACTAACCTCTTGATAAATCCAAATCAACTAAAGTTATCTTACTTAACAAAAAAGCAAAGTATTTAATAAGCAGAGTATAATTTTGTTTTTCAAATGGAAAAAATTAGTGACGCAGAAAGATTAAGAATTTCTCGTCAGATGAAAAAGGAGAAAGCTAGACAGAATTGTAAAAATTATTATCTTAAGAATCGAAGCAAGATCAGCATTAAAATGAAAGAAAAACGGAGAAAAGAAAGGGAGCTAAAATCCGAAGGAAACAGAGTTAGGGAAAAAATGGAGGGCAGCTAAGGAGAAGCAACGTAAAAGAAAACTCGAAGATGCTTCGCAAGAAGAAAAAGCAGAGAAACATATTCAATACAAAAGAGCTTCAACAATTTCAAATAAAAAAGTGTCAGACAGAAACCGGCGTATAAGAACAGAATAGCAAAGCACAGAGCTATCAGGACAACAAAAACCACGTTGCCGCAAACTCCAAGTGGAGGTAATAAAATCGCTGGCGCTCGATAGTCCAAATACCAGAGCATTACTTGAAGAGATGGGTGTTATCAGGAGCCCGGAAGAGCAAGAGCTGGGGAGTGTAAGTACAGCTGTCTTTGCTGAGGTGAGAAAGGCGCTAGAAAAAAAAACAGGAGGTCGAATGATGCTCACGCTGCAGTTCAGGTAGGACTGGGTTACTTAGTTGGTGACAATGTTAAGAAACAAAGACTAAGTCGAAAGGTGTCAAAGTTGATCGGTATTAATAGAAAAAGCTTAGGTAAAGCTCACCAAATTCGTAAGAAACACCTATCAGGTGAAAGAAAATGTTGGACATATACTGAACGGAAAACCAGATCAGACACTATTCTTGTTGAACACCGCAAACTGGCGCATGGTTTCTGGGCAAGCACTGAAATTTCCGGAGTTGTACATTACAAAAATACTGGAATTGTGAGAAAACGGTTGGCTCCAAAAACCTATGTTTCTCATCCTAGGCATATTTTAGAAAAAACACAAACTGAGGCCTATTTAGAATTCAAAAGAAAGTATCCCAACATAAAAATGGGCCAGTGTTTCTTTGAAAAATGTAAGCCATTCTACATTTTCTCTCCAACTGAAAAAGAATCGAGTGTCTTGTTGCTGTCGAGTACACATTGAAACAAGGATTGTTTTCAAAGCGTGCATGGATTTCCGGAAAAAGCTTATTTCCAACCCAGAGCAAGACAACTTTCACGTGTTTGAGCACCTTTCTGACCTGACTGAACAAACCTTGTGTCCGAAAGAAGAAGGGGCAGAATACCACGCCAAGAAATGTCTGTAGAGACAATGTCCCAACTGTGGAGTGGACAAACTACTTCTTATGTCAGAAGAATCAAGCTTGAGTGACAGTGCACCCAAGGTAAAGTGGCAGAAATTCGAGTATGTGGAAGTTGGTGTCACTGAAGATGGAAAGAAAAAGAAAAAGAAAAAGCTGGTAGACAAGGTTACTCTACCAGGGGAAATGTGTTCCTGTCTTAAAGAGCTTTTCAATACATATGTACCCCATCAATTTAGGGCAAATTGGCAACAGCAACAATCGCGAGAACTTTTTGAACACCTCCCACACAACCATGCCTGCGCAGTTAACGATTACTCTGAAAACTACAACTGCCAAATGCAAAATGAAATTCAATCTCTTTATTATGGCCAAGTGCAAGCCTCAATCCATGTAACCATTCTTCGCCGCCATGCACTCGGAGAGATTGATGGAGTCGAAAGCACCGAGGAGGAACCAATTGTGTTGTCAGAGCACATCTTTGTAATATCGCCAGACCTAAAACACGATAATCACTCCGTGCATCAAGTACGAGTTTTCATAGATGGTTATCTTAAGAAGATTGGCTATCCTCTACAAGTGATGCATGAGTGGACTGATGGTTGTGCTGCTCAATACAAGAGCCGTCACTGCATGGGAGATGTGGCACACTCTTCCAACGACTTCGGTTATTTAACGATAAGAAATTACTTCGAAACCTCACATGCCAAAGGGCCTCAAGATGGTGCGGGAGCAAATCTGAAGCATAAGGCGGATATGGCAGTTATTAAAGAACAGGTTAGTGAACAATTGGAGTTAAATATGCATTAGTGTTTGAATGCTGGTGAGGAAAGCAAGGGTAGTGGCTGAGGGAAAAGGACGATTAGTATCATTTATAGTCTGCTGTGATTAGAGAATAGAAGGTGCACGAGTCAAAAATCTAAGATTAGAGTTAAAAATTCCTGTAGCTGACTCATGCCTCCAAAGTACCATCCCAGGAGAGAAATTGAGATGTGAACGGGGAAAAGAAAAACTCTCGAAGAAAGGTAGTGTGATGATTTGACTGCTTTTTGACCAAAACACAATTCACAACAGACTGTCTTTACTTTGGTTCAAATAATGAAATACCTGTAGGTAGAAGGTAGGTAGAAGGTAATTTCAAACCATAACTTATAATTTTCCACAGGTGATTATTCGCAACACAAAAGAACTTTATAATTTTGGGGAAGAGAACATGACTTTACCAGTGCCCTCCCGCTACCAGTCTGAAAATGTAGAGCTAAAGCGCAGGGTGTTTTTCTATGCGGACAAAGTGAATCGGGAAAGAGCACAACACCTTTTTAAGGTAATTTTATTGATTCGAACTGCATAGTTTTGAAAGAGATTTAGTAATATGATGTAATTGTATGTAGAATTATGCCAAATTAATAGAGGTTTATGAAAAAACACGTGCAACTAATTGATGAAATGAACAATATACTTCTTAATGGATTATATTTAAGGAAATAAAAGGAAGCAGGTCCATACACAGCATTACATCAGGGGACAGCGGTTGTACACTGGAAACATGGTCCTTGTCTTGCTACTGTGAAGAATGTCTCGCTGGAAATTACACAGAATGTGAAAACACTACCTACGTTGACAACTGGGAGACCAGGGATCTGGAGACCGAAGGTCGTAACAGGCAACGAGTCACCACAAGATCTGAGACAGTTGAAAATCAGGCTTCGCTGAAAGATTCAATTGTGGCTGGGTCCATTGTAGCTATTGCTTCTGCCAATGCTCACTATGAGTACTACTTACTTAAGGTTAGAATATGATCGAATCGTTGGCTGTTTACAAACACCAGCTGCACACACTCACGCTCACAAAAACACTTGATATGCAGCACAAAGAGACAAGAATAACATGACTGACGGACAAAATAACAGACATCCATGCATTTTGGTAAACAATTCAGAAAACATGACATTGCCGTGTGTCTAAAAAACTGGAAATGTTTTAACAAGGAACTGTGCTGAATGAAATTGTTTAAAACTGCATTCAAGGGGTATTTCATGAAAGAAACAGAAACCGTTAGAAATAGACTGATATCACGTGCCGCCATCTTGGATTCAATTCTGCATGAAATCGAGACTAGGAGGGCTGAGCATCACAATCGTGCTAGATTGACAGTGTTTTGACCACGAAATTCAAGCAAAATGTCTCACGATCATTGTAGTGTAACTTTTTGCGTAAATGGCAAACGAAACGATAAAGGTAAACATTCATCATTTTTCAATTTCCCTACTGATAAACAGAGAAGATTGAAGTGGATTAAAGCGAGTAAACGAGATACAGGACCCAATTTCGAGGTGAGTTTGTTGCCATTTGTCGTCGTGTGTAGTTCGAAAATGCACGCGTTTTTCTTCTAAAAAAATTTACATTTGTTTCTTCAAATAAAATGCCCAAAGAGAACTTATTTTATCGTTCTAGGCTATTTGAGAGGGATTCCATCATAAATCCTCGGAAACTAATTATGAATTATATTTTTTGACAGAATTCGAAGCAGTCAAACGCACGTATATCGGCGATAAATTTGTTTGTTTTCATTTTGACTTTTCCCTTCTTTCTCATCGTATTTTTAGATAAAGAAAAGCTTTACAAAGGTGTGCTCTGAGCACTTCAAAACAAGTGACATTTACAAGGGATATGGTGGCCAGTTACGCTTGAAACGAGACGCGGTTCCTTCAATTTTTGAATGGACTAAGAGCAGGCCCCTACGCGAACGGAACCAGAACAAATTGCAACAACAAAAAATAGCAAAGGCGCAGGAGGAAGAAAGCTCTCGGCAAGAATCCATTATAAGTTCTTTTAGGCAGAGAGAGGTCGAGATACATTCTCAAAAGAGTGAGACAAGTACTCCCGAACAAGATACTGAGATGCCAGAGTTCCCCTCTGTGACGGATGAAAACAAAGAGAAGGCAGAAACAGAGAAGGCAGAAACAGAGAAGGCAGAAACAGAGAACGCAGAAACAAAGAAGGCAGAAACAGAGAACGCAGAAACAGAGAACGCAGAAACAGAGAACACAACAGCTCAATCAAAAAGCAATGAGCCAGCCCATCAAGAACAAATTGAAGCTATGATGAAAAAAATAAAAGAACTTGAGGCGCAAATTAAAGCGTAAAAGAGTCCACCTTCTGTGCAGAAAATATATCTCAAGACTCTGAATTACTAAGGTTTTACACAGGGTTTCACTCTAAAGAGCATTTTGATATTTTTTTTAAGTGGATTGAGCCTTATGCCAAGACAATGATCACATGGTCTCAAGTTCAGAGAAGCAGAGGCAAAGACAATCACCAACAGAAACAGAGCACTGGTCATATTTCTTTGTCATTGTATAATCAATATTTTTTATTCATGATAAGACTAAGACTAGGTTTATTTGAAGCAGATTTAGGCGTGAGATTTACTATCAGTAAAACTAGTGTCAGCAGAATTACTATTACCTGGTCCAATTTCCTCTACTCTATGTTGGGTCAAGTTCCAATCTGGCCAACAACAGCTCAGATCCAAAAAAGTATGCCCCAATGTTTCAAGGATGCTTATCCAAAAACAAAGATAATACTGGACTGCACAGAAATTAAGGTGCAAAGGCCTAGCTCAAAGGTACTCAATTCTGAATTCTATTCATCATATAAGTCACACACAACCTATAAGGGACTAGTTGGCATTGCTCCACAAGGTGCAATTACTTTTGTGAGTAGCCTTTACCAAGGAAGTATTTCTGATAAAGAGATAACAAAGCGCAGTGGAGTACTGGACCTTCTTGAGGAAGGTGATGAGGTGATGGCCGACAAGGGTTTTCTAATCCAAGATTTACTAGAAAGCAAAAAAACCTCACTAACAATACCAGAAATATCGCTGACTTAAACGCAAAATATGGACGAAAAAATAATTATTTTCACAACTGCCGTCGTCATTTCTTCCGTTTTCGATCTTAAGGTCCCTAATACCTCGTATGAATGTTCAACAAAGCCTTATGATTTGGAGTACAATTTGGAATAAATAAGCACTTGTAAATTTTTCGTTGGTCACCATCATTATTACCATAATCACCATCATCACCATCATCATCATTCTCACTATTCCCATCTTAATCACCAGCTCCATTTATACTTTTATCATTTACTTTTTATTGGATAAATAATCCAATGATAATTGGTAACTTTGTAGTCTTGCTATGGAAAATATTTTTGATACGAAAATATTTCCATTTTTCTTACCGCAAAACTGAAATGATGAAAAGTTGCATTTGAAGTGAAATTTCCGCGGACCCTGTATTTGTCGCTGGCCAGTAATTCACACCGAGTGTTGTTACAGTGCGTCACGTTTGGCAGGATGGCGATGTTGAACGACATACAAAGAGATTCGGCGACGCAAGCTAACCCGCAGTCGCGATCAGTTGCAACATAAACCACGCCAATCTGGAGTAAAACCAAAAGAAAGACTTCTTTGTTTTTCTGTTCCGGCGAAAAATGAAATTATAAATTTTAATCGCTGATGTAATAAGACCCCAAAGCTCTTGGCTTGCAAGCCATGAATTATATGACGGCAATTTTTTTAAACTTTCATGCCTGCAGTGCAGTTTACCAAGGCCTTAGAAACACCAGAAAATTTGCTACCTTAAATCGTGCGAATCAATCTTTTAAAATATAATGTTGAAAACTTTTATAGAAGTTAAACTAAAAAAAAATGGTATTACTTTCTCGTAAAAAGTTAAAGTTCTTATTACAAGTGCTTATTAATAGCGCTTTGAGCTTTTAAAAAAATAATAATCTTACTCTTAGCAATGTTTGTGCATCTATCACCTTTTTTGCCTCAAGGTACGAGTTAGCATGAAGTAAAAAACTTCCATAGCTCACTCCGTGCTTCTGGTTTCGTCCAAGACTTTTTGCTTCGATCTCAACATCTGGAGAAGTAAAAGCCACAACAGGCAGAAACATAAAGAATATTTTCCACATTTTCTTCCTGTCATAAAACCAATTTGTTTTTCTGTTCAAACACTTGGAAAATCTCTGAAAAACCTTTAATAATTAATATTCACTTTATCTGACTTTATTGAAAATCATTGTTCTTCCTTTTGTTTAAGAAAACAAATGTTGACCAAGTATAAAATAGATTTGCTTGTGGATCAAAGATCGAACGGTTCTTTTTATAGCAGTTTACAGGAAGAAAAAGGCTGGCATGAGCTTTTCTACTTTAGAGTTCTGTAGAAAATTAATTAAAGATATCTAGATTTGCTTTGCAGGTTTAATTTTATGCCTTCTCAATGGTATTATAGTTAAGTATTCAAACATTTATCTTAATGATGTATGATTTCAGTTGATGAAGAAGCTAACACAGCATGATTGCATTACTACCAACCAAGTTAGTAAATGGTTCTCATATGTTGAATAATTAACAATTAGACCTCGAGGACGAACAGACTACGAGTCAATAGCCTATGAGGCTGTAGGCCGAATGGACTATTCAAACTCGTAGTCCATGAGGCCGATAGGTCTAATCGTTTTAGTATATACCTACTAATCGGTCACAAAAGGATGTACAAATTAATATAAATTATCAATGAAATTCTCTGATGTCATAGCAAAACGGGGCTCATTACTATTTTGATCCCCCATCTTTTCTCTACTAGTAGGCTATCACAAATAGACCTCTAGTAGAGCAGCCATTCAGAATGCAGGATGCGTGTTAGACCGTTAGTAGGTTTATACCAAATGCTGTTAGTACGGTTTTAGCGTTGTTTAGTGTGAACGGAATATTTAAACGTATACGAACATTAGCCTGAAATCATTTTCAAACTAATAAGCCAACTGAGCCAGCGGTAATTGTTCTGTATTGTAGTACATTAAGATAGTCATTCACACTAGAAAATACCTGAAATAGATATTTTGAAAGATAAAGGCAGGAGTCTGGGAATGGCATATAGGTATTATGTCGCATAAGGTGCATGAACTCATCATGAAGGACTAAAAAGGCTTAAACCTTGCCAGTTTTAAAGAAATGTTTATTGACACTGTGAATGTAACAAAAACTTTGCTACGATCAGTTTGATCAGGTAACAGTTTGTCATTCATGGACTAGGGTCCAAATTAGCAAATGTGCCTGGTCTCACCAACTGCTCTCTAGCTGTATTTTTTAAATTTCTATCAGATGTTTATTCTGCTCGGTGATTTTTTTGCAGCTTGTAAGCCTGGTTTGAGACTTTTACTCTAAACTTTAAAATTATTTTGGATGGGGGCTCGATCTCCGATGCAAATTTTATCAAATTTGCCAGATTGCAATGTGTCATTCTTGTGTTGCAAGAAGGATTGAGCAAAGTTGCCCAAAGAAAATTGATTTGCCGGATTTTTAATACAAAATGCACAGAAAAAAAACACAACAAGAACACCAACAAGTATTTGATTTCACCTTGAATAATTAAAGACAACCTGGAATAACCATTAGGGCGCCAGGTAGCCAGAACGATTCAGTAGTTGATATTTATATATAAATAATAAAATATATAAAGGTAAGTAGGTGCTTGAGGTGAAAAGCAACAAACAAACATACAAGCAAACCAGCAAATAGTATCAGGCCTTGATGAAAAGTGATTTTAAAGCCTGTTAATAGCCATTCGAAATATTTTATAAAACGAAGTGTCCCCATGACCGGCAGCCGGTCAATGTTTTTCAAATACTCCGTGACCGTCAGCCGATAATATTTAGAAAATTTACGATAT